>JADBJO010006981.1:92779-100279 GCA_016801955.1 Conus betulinus
TTTTCTTGATCCATGTATCATTTCTGCTGTAGAGTAAAGTTTTCTTGGTGTGGAAAATGATTTCCATTTCTGACCCTGTTATGTCTGTGTGTTTATTAGCAATTTCAGAGAGCTTTAGTGAGTAGCTCTTCGTCTATGGATGGGTAGAAGTCTACTATGTCGAATGTGATGAATACTGTGTTCTTCTGTTTGTTAAGGTTTTTGAACCATTGGATAACTTCATATGTGTTCTTCCAGAGGTTGTATTCAGTGTTTGATTTTATGTTTTTTATGGCTTTTTCTAAGATTTTCTTACTTATTTTTGCCCAGTTCAGATTTAGATGGTTTATCAGTCTACATGTTGGTTTGTTGTGGAAATTGGGTTTATGGTCTTTAAGGGTTATGAAGGCTTCTTTTATTGCAGTTGTTTCCACCTTAAATATAATTGATTCATCCAACAAAATGAAAAGCAACACAGCAAAGAAGGGTGAAGAAAGGAAATCCTGCAATTGTGCTAAAAAAGAACAGTGTCCCTTAAGCAACAAATGCCTCTTATAACAACATTGTATACCAAGCCACTGTGACATCAGAAAATGAAAAAGAAACATACATAGGGACCACTGAAAATCACTTCAAAACCAGATACGCAAACCATAAACAGTCATTCAACAAGAAAAATAAAAACCAAAAACAAACAGAACTGAGCAAATATATTTGGAGACTTAAAGACAAAAATAAACTATAACATATCCTGGAAAATCATAAAAAGGGCATCACCATACAACAACATTTCAAAAAGATGCAACCTATGTTCAACAGAAAAATGGTTAATACCATGCAAACCATACTTAGCAACCCTAAATACTAAAGTAGAAATAGTAAACAACTGCAGGCACAAATGGAAATCGTTGTCAGCAAACGCACCCTGAACTGTAAACAACCCCAAAAAACCGAACAATACGTGCAGCCAATCCGCACGTGCAAACAGTGACATCAGGCCATATAATACCGGCAGTAGGCGCCCCAAAACCATCCTGACGAGAGCGCTGGCTCGAAACAGATCTGTTGATTTTTAAAACTTCCTTTTATCATACTATTTTTAACAGATGTTGCTCCCCAAGGGGTTGAGCACCTTAAGATTTTTATTAGGCGTTTTAGCAGTATTTTTAATATATATATATATATATATATATATATATATATATATATATATATATATATATATATATTCAGCATTATCTTGTATATATTCAGCATTATCTTGTTTGGTCAATTGGTGGGTGATTGCACTCTTAGGAGATCCAAGGAAAGGTTGTTCTGCACAATTCTTAGCCGCTGACAATGCTTGGGTTTATTGAGCAGCAGAGCTGACCACTCAGACTGTCCCATATCTCCCTTGCATCCTTAAATGGATCCTCAAGCATAGGCTCAAAGATTGTCCTTTACATTTTATACTGTTTGCGTAATGTTTTTTAGTTTTCAATAACTTTTTTTCCTCTCCACACTTTCGTTTTGTTTAATTCTACTACCTTTCGCTGGCTGCTTTGGGGGTGCTGCTGGATTCTTTTTCGAACCCTTGGCGGTCGGAACACCATAGAATTATGGACTGTGGTGTGTCTCTATCTGACGCTAAGAGCACAGACACAATCAGCCGTGTCTCCCTGATGAGTCCAATCCAACGGACGAAAGGCCTAGGAGCAAGCGATACATATAGATCTGCCTTCGAGAGGGATTGCGATAGTTTTTCCTCATGCAGCTAGTGAAGGGTTTTCATATTTATGATATACATTTTCCCCATTTACTTCACTCATCTTCAAGTTTTTTTTCTCCCGTTCAATTTCAAATCTTTGCCAAGTCATTACTATAATGATGGAAGAATTGTTACCTGCACTTGTTTTTTCCCCCCCACTACTTAATTGTTCAGAGAGATATATATATATATAGAGGTATTTTGTTTGTTTTGTCAGTTTGCAACAAATGTTGACCAGGCATCCTTACATGCATAGCATGTACAAGTCTGTGTATGTACATGCACGTATGTCCTCTCTCTCGATCTTGCTTTCTCTCTCTCTCTCTCTCCTCTCCTCTCTCTCTCTCTCTCTCTCTCTCTCTCTCTCTCCTCCTCTCTCTCCTCCTTGATTTTCTTCCCTTCAGGAGAGAGGACAACAGATCAAAACAAACCAAAACAAAAAAGCCATGAAGGTGCGTGGCAATGCAGGTGACCATTCCGCCTCTCTTTCGCAAGGCCCATCACTCTGTGCATAAGGGGAGATGGACAAGGCCCATCACTCTGTGCATAAGGGAGATGGACAAGGCCCATCACTCTGTGCATAAGGGAGATGGACAAGGCCTATCACTCTGTGCATAAGGGGAGATGGACAAGGCCCATCACTCTGTGCATAAGGGGAGATGGACAAGGCCTATCACTCTGTGCATAAGGGGAGATGGACAAGGCCTATCACTCTGTGCATAAGGGGAGATGGACAAGGCCTATCACTCTGTGCATAAGGGAGATGGACAAGGCCTATCACTCTGTGCATAAGGGGAGATGGACGACAGTTGAGGGCGGAGAACAGAGAAAGGGAGGGGAGGGGTGGGTGGGGTGGGGTGGGGTGGGGGGAAAGTGGCGGGGGGTGTGAGCGTGTAGTGAGAGGATTAGACACTTCTTTTTTCAGTTATATGTTAATTACAGCTGTCGGTGTGTGGTGGTTTTGCCCCTTTGATGTTTCAGACTGGTTTTGCAGATTGGCCTGTGATAAAGGAGACGGGTGTCGCAGATATAATTTTCTTTCAATTTTGATTCGTTTTACAGATCTCTTGCTGATAGAATCGACTGCCCCCCCCCCCCCCCCCCCCCCCCCCCCCAGATATCTCTCTGATAAATTAGACCCATTTTCGACGTCTCTGTCTGTCTGTCTGTCTGTCTGTCTGCCTCCCTCCCTCCCTCTCTGTCTCTCTCTCTCTCTCTGTCTCCCCCCCTCTCTCTCTCTCTGTATCTCCCCTTCCCCCTTTCTCTCTGTCTCTCCCTCCCTCTCTATCTCTCTCTTTCTGTCTGTCCTTCTCTCTCTCTCTCTCTCTCTCTCTCTCGTTCTTAATTGTAATCTCCTTGCCAACAGGACGTATTTGCTTTGGGCAGTAAAAATATGTCAATGTCAGTGCCTCTCTCTCTCTCTCCTCTCTCTCCTCCTCTCTCTCTCTCTCTCTCTCTCTCTCTCTCTCTCTCTCTCTCTCCTCCCTCCCCATCAATTAGATTAGCTTCGCACATCTTCCTCCAGTAAATTAGTCCGGATAGGGAGACCTCTTCGTGATAAATCATAATCATTTGCACATCATTTTATCTGATGAAATCAATGTCTTTTGCAGACCTCTCTCTGATAAATCGTCATATCACATATTCTGCTCTCATCTCTCTCTCTCTCTCTCTCCTCTCTCTCTCTCTCCTCTCTCTCTCTCTCTCTCTCTCTCTCTCTCTCTCTCTGGTCTAAGCTGTTGAGAAAAATGCTGATCATACATTGGATATGCCCGCACCAATTCTTTTGCTGTTGCTGCGAAGTGATGTTCATATAAAGCATGATTCAACCACCTCTACATACTACAACTGTATCCCACATTTGCATCTTCTTGGGTAATAAAGCAGAGACAAGGAGACAGACACAGACAGATGGACACAACACGGGGAGAGCAGGTTGGATGCTAACGAGCTGAAAGAATGCGTTCACGGTATATTTTTGTTTGTTTGTTTTTCAACAGCTTGATCTTGCAACCAGTTACGTTGATAACAAGAATATACAATGAAAAAAAAAACTGAGACGTAAAATCATAGTTCGTACTGTATTACTGCAAATGTGGGTTTGCAAAGTGGAAAGACAGACAGACAGACAGACAGACAGAAAGACAGAAAGAAAGAAGGAAAGAAAAAAAGAGAGAAGGAAAGAAAGAAAAGAAAGAAAGAAGAAGAAGAAGAGAGAAACAAAGAAAGAAAGGAATGAAAAAAGCACAAATGAAGAAAAAATAAAGAAAAAGAAATGGAAACAACACAACGATTCCCTGGTTACAAAGAAGCTGATCAAACAACTGAATAGGGGAGGCAAGTGATTCAATACAAACTAGTACATATATCTCTATGGTTCATGTTTGCATATGCGTTTGTTTGTCTGTTAGTTTGTTTGTCTGACTGTCTGTTTGTTTGTTTGTTTGTTTGTTTTGTGTTTCAGTTTGTATTCTCTGATAGAAAACTCATCACCTGCACCTAGACATAAGACAGAAAAGAATGTAAGGACACGCGATGGAAGTACTCTTTCAACACACCGACACTGGTTTGATGGAGACAGGGAAATCTCATTAATAAAACTCAAACATTTAGAAATGTCATTTAGGACAATTGCACTAACAAACTCAACTATTGGGAAATGCTATTGAGGGAAATCACTCCAGCGATGTCAAGCATTTAGAAATGCTATTTGGGGAAATTGCTCTCTCAAAGTCAGTCGTTTAGATATGTTACTGCTCTCTCAAAGTCAGTCATTTAGATATGTTACTGCTCTCTCAAAGTCAGTCATTTAGATATCTTACTGCACCAACAAGCTCAACTGTTTCGGAATCCTGTGTACCACAAAGTGACGTTCAATGTCTGCACAGACAGAATCGATACGAAAATAAAAATGACAAATGATTGATGTGAACACTCAAAATCATACGATGATTAGGTTGTGTCCTCTTTTTTCCCGAAGCTTGTGTGTGTGTGTGTGTGTGTGTGTGTGTGTGTGTGTGTGTGTGTGTGTGTGTGTGTGTGTGTGAGTGTTTGCGTGCGTGCGTGCGTGCGTGCGTGCGTGCGTGCGTGCGTGCGTGCGTGTGTGTGTGTGTGTGTGTGTGTGTGTGTGTGTGTGTGTGTGTGTGTGTGTGTGTGTTTTTTCAGAATATGACATTCTTTCATGGAATAGTCTTTCTACGTGCCCATATACGTAAACCTCCACCCCCCCCCCCCCCCCACCAACACCCCCACACTCCTCCTTCTCTCTCCTGCTCTACTTTTCCCTCCCTGAAATGGCAGTACGTCGTAATTGTCACAGACAATACAGTGAAGGTGACTTACCATGTCCACTTTGTCAGAGAGAACGAACATGTGGTGCATTTTGTTTTAGATTGTCCTTTTTCTATGCGACCTTAGAGCCCATGCATACCATTGAAATCATATGAGCTACCAAGTCAGTTTTAGATTAGCGTTGATTATGGCTTGTACACTTGAGAGAAAAAACAAAAACGGTCATAAATTTTTCAATCTAACTTTACAAGGCTTTTAAACTGCGTTCTATTCTCATTTCTTAACTTTATTGCAAACTGTATTATGAAGGCTATTAGTGATTCTAAATGCCAGGCTGGACAAATGTGTGTATATATGCACCCCTTCAGGACGGGCGATGACCTAAATATGATTCAACTTTCAGTATCCGTATCGCTCTGAAGTGAGGCGTCAAGATAATTAATAATGTGTTAAGCTTGCAAAAGGTGTTTATATTTATGACTAGCCTGGTTCGTTATTTGTTTATCCGCCCTTCTAAGGGCTATGGCCTCTACGAATAAACATCTGCGTCTGCGTCTGATACTTCCCCTCCCTCCTCCGAGATAGAACGTGGCTCTGCGAACATGAACTTCCTGCGGTGATCCCCGGTAGCTTATGGGTGGATAAATAACGACAACTCTGTTCAGCTTTTTTCTTATTCATTTTCGTTTTAATTGACGTCACAGCTCCCGTGTCCGCTTCAAGTTAACGCTTTACTGCTCTGCACTGATAAAACCTTGGAGGCAGTTGAGGCAATGGGTTTTTTGAATGGGGGATGGGGTGAATATCTGTTGTCTTCATCTTCGTCTGTCTGCCTGCACGCCTACATGTCTCCCTCCCCCACCATCTCTCTCTCTCTCTCTCTCTCTCTCTCTCTCTTCTCTCTCTCTCTCTCTCTCTCTCTGTCTCGTTCTGTATCTCTGTCTTTGTCTCTCTGACTGTCTCTGTCCTCTGCCTTTTTGTCTCTTCTCTCTGTCTTTTCTCCATCCCTCCCTCATCCCCGATCACCTCTCTCTTAACCCGAAAAAGAGTTCCCACCCCTGTCCCCGATCACCATCTCCACCCCAACCCGAAAAAAAGAGTTAACGGTTTGCTGCTGTGTACTGATACAACCTTGAGGGAAGTTGTGGCAATAAAAGAGTTAACGGTTTAATGCGTTGCACTGATACAACTTTGGGGAAGTTGTGGCAATAAAAGAGTTAACGGTTTACTGCTTTGCACTGATACAACTTTGGGGGAAGCTGTGGCAATAAAAGAGTTAAACGGTTTACTGCTTTGCACTGATAAAATCCTTGGGGGCAGTTGTGGTAATGGGTTTTTAAATGGTGAATATCTGTAGTCTTCATCTTCGTCTGTCTGCCTGCACGCCCACATGTCTCCCTCACTCTCCCCCCCCCCCTCCACCGCCCCCCCACCCCATCTCTCTCTTTCCATCTCCGTCTCTCTGTCTGTCTGTCTGTCTGTCTGTCTGTCTGTCTGTCTGTCTGTCTCTCTCTCTCTCTCTCTCTCTCTCTCTCTCTCTCTCTCTCTCTCTCCCCCTTCTGTGTCTGTGTGTCTCTGTCTATGTGTCTGTCTGCCTGTGACTCTGTTTCAGTCTTTCTGTCTCGGTCTCTCTGTCTTTCTGTCTCTGTCTGTCTGTCTGTCTGTCTGTCTGTCTGTCTGTCTGTCTGTCTGTCTGTCTGTCTGTCTCTGTCTCTCTCTCTCCTCTCTCTCTCTCTCTCTGTGTCTCTCTCTCTTTCTGTGTCTCTCTCTCTTTCTGTGTCTCTCTCTCTTTCTGTGACTGTATGTCTCTGTCTATGTGTCTGTCTGCCTATGTCTCTGTCTCTGTCTTTCTGTCTCTGTCTCTGTCTCTCTGTCTCTCTCTTCTCTCTCTCTCTCTCTCTCTCTCTCTCTCTCTCTCTCTCTCTCTCTCTCTCGGCTATGTCTCTCTGTCCCTGTCTCTCTGAAACCCCTCTAAAAACAAAATCCCGTGAATTCAAGACGCTGTAAGCGTGGTGCCCCTGTACATCTAGCTGTGCACACGACTTATAGTGCCAACACTAGCAACAGACAATGGTCTGTATGGTCTGTACACGACTTATAGTGCCAACACTAGCAACAGACAATGGTCTGTATGGTCTGTACGCGACTAATAATGCCAACACTAGCAACAGACAAATGGTCTGTATGGTCTGTACGCGACTTATAGTGGCATCACTTGCAACAGACAAAGGTCTGTATGGTCCGTACACGACTTATAGCGCCATCACTAGCAACAGACAGCGGGTCTGTATGGTCTGTACACGACTTATAGCGCCATCACTAGCAACAGACAGCGGTCTGTATGGTCTGTACACGACTTATAGCGCCATCACTAGCAACAGACAGCGGTCTGTATGGTCTGTACACGACTTATAGCGCCATCACTAGCAACAGACAGTGGTCTGGCTGTCATCATGACATAGGGCTTGTGCTGTCAAGAT
>JADBJO010006981.1:105279-107779 GCA_016801955.1 Conus betulinus
AGGTCATCAGACTGTAACATTGGGATGGAGACAGATCAGGTCATCAGACTGTAACGTTTGGGGATGGAGACAGATCAGGTCATCAGTGAGAGACCGAACATCCTCATGATGAGATGGAGGTCATCAGTTTAGGATTGTAACATCCTCAGGATCAGATGGACAGAGAGGTGAGGTTACTGTAACATCCTCATGATCATATGGACAGAGAGGTGAGGTTACTGTAACATCCTCATGATCAGATGGACAGAGACGTGAGGTTACTGTAACATCCTCATGATCAGATGGACAGAGACGTGAGGTTACTGTAACATCCTCATTATCTACAATGGACAGAGACGTGAGGTTATTGTAACATCCTCATGATCAGATGGACAGAGAGGTGAGGTTACTACCGCTATCAGATCTGTTAGTTTTACGAAAAGAAGAAGGAGAAATGAACTCAGTATGACGTCATAAGCTCGTCAAACTGTACACTTAGTTCACGCAATCTCCGTCATCAGCTACAACACTCATCTGTCGGTCATCACCTACAACACTCATCTGTCAGTCATCACCTACAACACTCATCTGTCAGTCAGTCATCACCTACAACACTCATCTGTCAGTCAGTCATCACCTACAACACTCATCTGTCAGTCATCACCTACAACACTCATCTGTTGGTCAGTCATCACCTACAACACTCATCTGTCAGTCATCATCCTACAACACTCATCTGTCAGTCATCACCTACAACACTCATCTGTCGGTCAGTCATCAACTACAACACTCATCTGTCAGTCAGTCATCACCTACAACACTCATCTGTCAGTCATCACCTACAACACTCATCTGTTGGTCAGTCATCACCTACAACACTCATCTGTCAGTCATCACACCTACAACACGCATCTGTCAGTCATCACCTACAACACTCATCTGTCGGTCAGTCATCACCTACAACACTCATCTGTCAGTCAGTCATCACCTACAACACTACATCTCTGTCAGTCATCACCTACAACACTCATCTGTCAGTCATCACCTACAACACTCATCTGTCAGTCATCACCTACAACACTCATCTGTCTGTCAGTCATCACCTACAACACTCATCTGTTGGTCAGTCATCACCTACAACACTCATCTGTCAGTCATCACCTACAACACTCATCTGTCAGTCAGTCATCACCTACAACACTCATCTGTCAGTCATCACCTACAACACTCATCTGTCAGTCATCATCACCTACAACACTCATCTGTCAGTCAGTCATCACCTACAACACTCATCTGTCAGTCATCACCTACAACACTCATCTGTCGGTCAGTCATCACAACACACTCATCTGTCAGTCATCACCTACAACACTCATCTGTCATCACCTCACAACACTCATCTACAACACTCATCTGTCAGTCATCACCTACAACACTCATCTGTCGGTCAGTCATCACCTACAACACTCATCTGTCAGTCATCACCTACAACACTCATCTGTCGTCAGTCATCACCTACAACACTCATCTGTCGGTCATCACCTACACACACTCATCTGTTGGTCAGTCATCACCTACAACACTCATCTTGTCAGTCAGTCATCACCTACAACACTCATCTGTCAGTCAGTCATCACCTACAACACTCATCTGTCAGTCATCAGTACATCACTGTCAGTCATACACACACTCATCTGTCAGTCATCACCTACAACACTCATCTGTCAGTCATCACCTACAACACTCATCTGTCAGTCAGTCATCACCTACAACACTCATCTGTAGGTCATCACCTACAACACTCATCTGTCGGTCATCACCTACAACACTCATCTGTCGGTCAACACAACTACAACACTCATCTGTCGGTCATCACCTACAACACTCATCTGTCGGTCATCAGTTGCAACACTCATCTGTCAGTCATCAGCTGCAACACTCATCTGTCGGTCTGTCAACCAGTCAACCGGTCAGTAGTCAAAGGGAGATAATAACCGTGCACTACTACACATAGCGACTAATCAACAGGATCCGTTTGGTTTGAACGGTGACTTTTGTCATGTTCCAGTTGAAAGGTCAGAATGTGCCTAAGGTTAGTGTGGCCTTCAGAAGGGGGGTAATGTCAATGTTCTCGCTTCTGATTTTGTTAATTACTTTTTTGAACACACACGCACGCACATACGCACGCATGCACGTACATAACACATACACACAGACAGACAGACACACACACACACACACACACACACACACACACACACACACACACACACACACACACACACACACACACACACACACAATCTTGGATACGTACAAACCCATCTCTCTCTCTCTCTCTCTCTCTCTCGTCTTCTCTCTCTCGTCTCTCTCTCTCTCTCTCTCTCTCTCTCTCTCTGTACTCACCCCAGTGTGGTCAGGGTTCCCTTGCTATGCAGGACAGCTGATTTCCCTGCTCTGGTGGCCGATGATATGGTGGGACTTGACGTCCCTGTAGCTGTTGCCGATCAGCGTGCAGGGT
>JADBJO010006982.1:10000-17500 GCA_016801955.1 Conus betulinus
TGAGAATAAGATACCCAAATACCTACAGGCGTTGACAACTGACATAAGAGTATCATTATTTGAGCACTTAACCTCCTTTACGGAGTACTATGACATTGCTTTTTCCCATATTAACTTTTAATTGCAGAGATCCAGCGGCACATTATAAACTATTCGGATGTGTTTGTAAACCTGTAACAGTTACTGATATCAAATTCAAAAGCATCAATCGAAAGCAAAGTACAAAGTCTACCATTAATAATCACTTAATAGCAAACTCGTTGATAAGCAAAGAAAACAAAATGGGGCTTCACGCGTCTCCCTGTTCTACTTCTCTTGAACATTTTTTTTTCTGTCCCAACCTCTGCGCCACCTCAGAGGCAGTGCACCCAACGCCGCTCATTCCGACACCCCGTCCACAGCCACAGCCCGGTCGGCCCCGCCGCAGCCCCGGTACCAGCAATCCACAAGGAGCGGGTCAATGTCAAGTCGTCAAGAGGCAACCCACCGGAGGAGACACTGCACTGCTGCCGAGTCACTTCGGTGGTGTTCAGTGGCGCCTGTTCTGATCTAACATACGCAGGGACACCCTACTACTAGCCCCCTACTAACGACAAATATTGCTTAGTCGCGGAGCCGACATGAGTGAGCTCTCCCTCCGGAGGGTACCACCACGTCCTTCCAACGACAGCCCCATGGACTCGCCGATACCGGTGACCCCGACGGAACAAAACCAAGGCCACAGACGTGGAGAGGACATCGAAATTGAGGTCACCATGAGAGCAGGGCATGAAGGGCCACAGAATTTGAGACATTTTTTTTTAAAATGCTGATCAATGACAATGAGGATGATTAAGACGATGCTACGGATTTCCATTTCGGTCTGAGACTACTACATGACAGGGCTGTCCTCTACGCTTCCTTTCATAATATATCCCCGGCGTCAACCAGGCCTGAGAGATACAGGCACCTGCAGTGTTGGTCATGGAATTTTAGCACACTCTCAGAAACGCATCCATTAAGTGGATGAAACTCGACTGTGTGGTCCCAGTCTTCCCAATTGAGTCCGCAGCAAACTCAACTCTGGGTAGGAGCCGGGTCGGGGGCAGGGGCAGAAAAAAAACCCACATGACTCTGATGGGATTCGAACCCACGACCTCCCAGCCGGGGAGTCCGCGACGCTATCCACTTCGCCACGGCGGCTGGTCCTCTTGAACAATTTATACAGTCAGTAAGTTTCGCTCCACAACGAACCCTTGTTCTTATTTTATCATACACACTTCTAACACATTTATAGAGTCTACCTTTAATACCATTTTAAAGCAAAACAGGTCAGAGAGGATTTTCTATTAATCGAGTCAAAAGCTTTTTTGAAGTCTTTGAAAGCTACGTATAATTTCCTATTATAAGAAAGTTGCTTCTGCACCAGCGTGAGCAAAGTGAACATGTGGTCATTAGTCGAATAACCTTTCTTAAATCCTGCTTGATGATCAGCTGTGATATTATTTTCTTCCACCCATTCATGCAGTCTATGATTGATAATCATTCCAGACTGTTTACTATTAATGTCACAGAGGGAAATTGCCTGGTAACTGCTGGGCTTATTTACATCATCCTTCTTGTAGAAAGGCAGAATAACGGATTCAGTCCAGTTTTCCGGAAACATACCACTATCAAGCAATTCCTCAAACAATTTCAGAAAGACGTTTTACCACCTGGTCAGAAGAATGTCTATATAATTCACCAAATAATACCGTCAGGACCGGCTGCCTTACGATTTTTCAGTTTTCTTAATGCTAAATAACACTTCTTTTTGAGTAATTGGCCAGTTCATGTAGCCAGCGTTGCTCTCATCAACCACTTCTTTCCATTGGTGTGTATCAACATTTGTATCTAATAAGGTTTGGAAATACTGAAAACCGTGCACAATAGTAATATTGTTTTTCTGGGCTGTTTTTTTGAATGAGACATTGTGAAGCGTATCCCAAAATTCCTTTTGACATTTTACAGATGATACGAGTTTAATCAGTAAAGACCTATTGTGACTCTTTCTCTTTCTTCTGTAACAGATGCTTGAACTCTCGCCTAGCAATTGAAAATGTGTCCCTGTCTTCTGTTTTCAATATGCAACGACTAATTCGTAATAACATCTTAGCACTTCTTTTGCTAGCAACACACTCATTATCATACCAGTCGCTGGATGTTTTACTGCTATCCGAAACGGTACACTTCTTCATACATTCAGCACTGTTCGTTTATGCTAGATTTAGCATATCTAGTGCGCGATTTATGTCCACATCTGGTAGTAGTATTGCCGCTTCTAGTTTAGTTTGGGTTTCAATACTACATAACATATCTTGAAACAAACCAGCATTCATATGATTCTATATATGTTTTTCTATGACGCGTTTCTGTACTTATCTACTGTCATGCACCATACCTCTTTTAGGAAAAAAAACAACATGTAGTGACTCGGGCAAATGATCAGAGCCATGCGTTCCAAGACATTCAACCTGCATGAAGTATACAAACGAGCAAAAAGTTCACAAGAAAATATGAAATAATCGTCAACACTGCATCCTGAGTCGGAAAAGTATGTATAGCGACCTTCAAGGTCGCCTTGACACACGCCCCATAAGAACACACAGATCAAATGCAGTGCAAACATTCAATAACGTCTTCCCATAGTTATTCAGAGTGCAGTCTTGAGAGTGCCGTTTAACTAAGAGGATGGATGTCGTATTGCTGATCGAGATTATTGTTTTACAGATACACCTTGTGAAATGTTAGATGTTCTACTATTTAAATCGCCATTTAAAATAACATACATATCTTTAGACATCAGCAGATCAAAGAGACGTTCTTCAAGCAGATCAATGTCATTGTCGACGTCAAAATAGGCATAAAAGGGAAAACCTTCAGGGGGGTTGTAAGAACAAAGAAACAAAACATCTCTATTTGAGCCAAACCGGTTTTTTTATCAATCGAAAGGACACAGAAGTTTGTGTGATTAACGTCAATATTTCAACAAAAGGAAAAAAACACTCTTTTTTTATCAAGCAAATTATCCAACCCGATTTCCTCCCTTGTTTCAAAAAACTTAATTGCGGATTTACAAAATATTTTATAACCAACAAAAGCATCGGCGTAACACTTCCATGAATGTTTCGGGTTAAACACACAACACCAAACTCGTGTATAAAGGACAGAAAAGCATCATCTTCAAGTTTAGAAAACAAGCCATTTACATTCCAGGACAGAAAAGAAAAAAAAAGGTGTATTTACATCTGTACAATCCGTGCCCGATATTTCATCGCACGTGTTTTCAGCACATTGAACGAACTCACTGCCGTGACCAACAACATCCCGCTCACCACTGACACTGCCACCAGTAACAGGCGTTTCTACCAGTGCATCTTTTTTATTTATTTATTTATTCCCCCCCCCCCCCCCCCCCCCCCCCTCCCTTTCTTGTTACACCAGTGTACGGATAATTATTCTTCAGTGGCCGGTCACACCCCTCTCTAGTCTCATTTAGGTCGCAGTGGGTCATTCAGGAAATACTTTTTTTTTTTTCCGTCGATAAGCATATGATCAAAGATCATCTTTGCTCGTTTCCCTTTCAGGCCTTGCTTTTTTTTTTTCAGATGACAGGAAAGGCCATGTCTTACGTTTCGAACACGAGAAGAAAAAATCCTCTCCTAGCAAAAATGTCGCTACCTTTCAATTTCCGCTTTTCTTTCAAAATGCGTAATTCGTCCTTATAAAAGGAACATCGGGCAATTACAGGAAATTGCGTTTGGGGATTTAGCCTGTGAACTCGATCAAACTCGATGTCTCGTGTCAGTCCAAGTTTATCAGTCATGAGGTCATGGATTTTGTCTTCACACTGTTGTACAGGTTTCTTCTTTCTTCTGACCTCTGAGAATACCGTAAAAGATTAAATGTTACGTTTTAAATCTTCCCTCTAAACCGCAGTTTGCTTTTTATATTGTTCAATTCTGAACTGAGGTCCAAGCAAGGTTTGAATTTCTTCCTTTTTCCCTCCACCTCGTCCCTCAGATCTTTCACACCGTTTGTAAACGCAGCGAACTGTAGGTTTAGGCATCCCTTGTCCTACCCCAATGTATCGTCCATTTTCGTTAAATGCCTTTTGTCAGTTCACCTGACGTCAACATACCCCGTGTAGGTGTTGTTTCCCGCATTATTTCTTTGTCGTCCGTCCGGCTGTCCCGTTGTGAAGCTCCAGCCTTGTCTCTATGGTGTACGTAGTTTTGACTCCGTATTGTTGTCCCTGTGGTAATGCGGCCTGACCACCTGTGTTTGTGTGGTCCGCGGATCCGTTCCTTGGTCCCTGGTTCTGCTCCTTGGTGTTTGTTTTTTTTTCTTTTTTTTGTTTTGTGTTCAATTCTGCATGCGGTCAGAATTCTGTTTGTGCAAGGTTTGAATTTCTTTCCTTAAAGTCTCCACCTCGTCCCTCAGATCTTTCACACACCACTTTGTAACGCAGCGAACTGGTCGTTTAGGCATCCGACACTTCTCTCTCTATGTCCGCAAATGTATCGTCCATTTCGTTAAATTGCACAGTTCGCTGACGTCAACATACCCATGATGTCCGCATTATTGGGATGTTGGGAGAGGAGGGTGTCGTCCGTCCGCTGTCCGCCGGTGAAGCTCCAGCCTTGTCTACGCTGACCCGGTGTCCTGAGCTGCCAAGTCGGGCCTGCTTTGAGTTGTCCGCGGATCCGTCCTGGGTCCTGGGTTTCTGCTCCTTGTCTCCACAGCGTAGAAGGAGTCCGCCCCAGAAAAATTAACGCGAGGAGCAGGCAACGGTTACACCGTCTAGCTTCGAACGCGGTGGTCGACATGGCGATTCTCATGGCAGTCTTCTTCCTGGCTCGTCTCGGCATCAAAGTCATGCAGATGTAGACGAACGTACCACAACTCGCTCTGAAAGCAAGTGCTGCTGAAGGCGTGGTATCTGAGGAGGATCTGACAGAAATTGAGGAAGGTACTGTGCAAGATATCAGCCAGAATAGTAGGAAACTACAGAGCGACGCAATGCGTTGACTGCTCGGCAGAAACGCAGTTCACAGCCCCCACAGAGAGAGAGAGAGAGAGAGAGAGAGAGAGAGAGAGAGAGAGAGAGAGAGAGTTCTTCAACTGCTGCCTAATTGTCTGGATCACTTTAGCAGCATGACCCACACGCCGCTCAGTCCGACTTCCGATCCACAGCCACACCCCTTGACTCTTCCTGCGGCAGCCCGCTGCCAGTCTGTAGGGAGGAGTCACGATCACCTGGTGATGAAGGTGTCCAACAGAGGACACACTGGAAGCTGCCGACTCAGTTCAGTGTGTGTTCAGTGGTGTGACACCCCTTACTGGCGGCTATCGTTGGTCGTGAAGCCAGCACAAGTAATTGTCTCTCCCCCGGAGGGCGCCAGTGCGGTCATCCAACGACAGTCCCTGTATACTTGCTCATACTAGCGATCTTGTCACCGACTGTCCAAAGGCATCAATGTAGAGTGGAAATCGAAACCAATTTCATCGCGAGAAGGGGAAAGGGGGGGGGGGGGGGGGGAGAGACAGTATTTCAGTATTTCATACTACTATTTGTTACCACAGGAAAAATACTGTTGACAGCGGGAAAGACTAACATAGGATTCTCTTCAGAGGGCACGTAAGAACCTCATGGCGAAAGCGTAGCCGTGTCTGGAGTTGTACTGTCTTCCCCTGTCAGCGGAACAGCAACGAGTGAGGCTGTGGGATTGGCACGGCAGTTGCTTAACGGTGGCGTTTTTTTTTTTCCGCCGGTGGGCTCTGCAGTTATGAACTGGGGGCTGGTACATCCATGGGGCATGCTCCTTTGGAAGTTTTTTGTCGTGTCGTATCCAGTGGCCATTACACAAACGCATCTACGAGGGGGCAATAATGTCCTTTGACATCTTAATGGAATGCCCTGTGAGTGCCTGCACCCGATGTGAACACAGCGCAGGCCTCCAAGGGGGTCGGCGCAGAATTGCCCCCAGCTGGTTTTTTCAGCAGTTGAAAACAGCCCTTGCACCTTAGGGTGTATCTTCTTCTCTTCTCCACGGATCGATGGGGATGAAGACGATGATGACGATGCTACGCAAATATCTGACGCTCGAGGTCATGATGATTGCCAGGCACGTTTGCGCTGTCTGTGTTGGACTGTAGCTGTTTTGGTCTGTATTGGCTGTACTAAGCATGCTGCTGACAGACTTCAAATGGTTCAAAACTCCACAGCAAGGTCTTGTCTGCAAGTGTTTCAAAAGCGAGAACATGTGTGTTACGGATGGAATGGTGTGGTGTCTGCAGGTGTCCGACTGTCTGACTCTCACACAGAAATGATGGATGCATGCACGACTTTTCCAGTTCACATACACACACACCCACACTCACCCGAACATTGTCAGCCAGGCAACAGAACACTTTTTTTTTGTTTGTTTTATGATGCCCGAGCCATCAGACAAACATATAATCAATGCAAGAACATCAATAGTCGGCACGCCAACCACAAGGCGCACGACACAAAATATATCTATATATAATTCGCTATCTACTAGCGCTGCTGATTCCAACGACGACGTAAACGATGACAACAACAACGAAACAATAAAGAGGACGAAGACGACGAGACAATGAAGATGACGAAGACGACGTCTACAGCGTCAAGTCCGACACAAGACTTGCAGAACTTCAGAGCTGTGGCTCAAAAATCACTAGCACATTCACGGCGTCTCTGCCGGCGACAAGGTGACAGTCTCACACAGGAGCTGTGGCTCACACACAGAAACACAGAACGCAGCGACGGCCTAGCCAACAGGTCGCTGGTTCAAAACTCGGGAGCGGCGCTCTGGTTTGGCAGCAGCGGCGTCTCCAGCCTCAACTGGCTCAGCGGGTAGTCGGTCCCGGGCGCAGTGGCAGGTAGGGTAGTTGTCGGCACTCAGGCCGGCCCAACGCCGACACAGGGCGGAGAACAAGGGGGTAGACACAGCTACGGCCCTGACCCACAGAACGTAGCAGCCAGTCCCCTTCAATTCAGGGAACACTTCTACCTGGGGGAAACTGATTAACTACCTTGATTATCATGGCTACTATTCATTACAATCACGACTACATTCATATTCATTAGCCACATCCATTTCACTAGAACCTGAGACAAACAACAACATATTCTTTCTTCATTCCCTTTTCCGGAATCATACACACTACAACATTCCCTTTTCCGGATCATAACATCACAACACCACACAGGAAAGGATTTCAATATAAACCTTTCAGAATCTAGTTTTCCAAATTGGGGAAAGGATTCCGACCTAGACCCTCTTCAATAAACCATGAATACAATTCATTACACACAATTAATGATTACTTTTCATCAAACTATAAATGTCACCACAAAATGTTCGTTTCTTTTCTTGTACACGACACGAATGTTCATTTCATTTCATATAATCACCAGATTTTAAAAGGTATTTTTTCCCCAAAAGATTCATC
>JADBJO010006982.1:37500-47500 GCA_016801955.1 Conus betulinus
ACACTCACGCACACACACACACACACACACACACACACACACACACCACACACACATACACACCACAGGCGTTCACATGCGATTAATGTACCCAACTTGAGAAAACATCGCGATTCATCATCCTTTGAACATCCTACACCGTCGTCACAACAGCTACCTGTTTCCATTGGTGTTAACAGTTTGAAGTCGGAGTTTCAATGAGAAGAATAGAAACTTAGAAAAAATCAAGAATGTTTTCCTCGGATAATTTTAAACATGCTAAACTGTTACTCCCAGTAAAATCGCCATAGACAATATTTTGCATATACTTTTGTCTATAACCTTTGTATAGCGGGCATTCAAAAACAAAGCGAATTTCTGTTTCAAGTTTGTCACTGCAAAAGGGACAGTTCCAGTTCTCTGTATTTTTTTGAATAACGGTATTTGTGAACATGAATCTGTGATACTCCCAGCCTAAACTGGGCAAATACATTGCGATATGTGTTCATCCACAGGGCATCCACATACTCCTCTCTTTCTAAAATATGTTTTATATTGTTTATATACAGAAAATCTGCCACTATTTTCCAAGTGGTCATACCATCGGAAACAAAAGGAACTATACAACCTTTCCTTAAACTCTTTAAAGAGAACAGTTTCTCTTGTCCACAACCCAACAACCACACTTGCTCAAACCCATTCTCACACAACACAGTTGGAATTTTTGTGACCCAAGTGTTAGTTCCACGTTCATGCAATTTTTAAAAAAGCATATCATAGGATTTCTTAGAGAAAAGATGGTTTGGTTGTTTCAATAAACGGAACCAGTATTTAAGACATTTTGAAACAGAATTAATCCATAAAGGATACCTACCTAATTCACCCATAGAGCATATCATTTGGGGTTTTATCAGTAACATGTAGCAAACGTTTACACGCATAAAGATGAGCACGCTCTATCTGTTCAAAACTTTTAAAGCCCCATACCTCTGCTCCATACAACAAAAACTGGAACAACCTGAGAGTCAAAAAGTTTGAAAAATATATCAGCTGAGTTACAATTTATTCTGTTTAAAGTTTTCAAAATTTCCATTGCACTTCTTTTAGCTCTACTTGTAGTATCTTCCATTGCTGCTGTGAAGCTGTGACGGGTGGAAAAAGTCAGCCCTAAGTATTTGTATGAATTAACAACTTCAACTTGATTACCGTCTAAAAACCATTTTTTTTCCCCGTGGTCCTAAAAACCCACCCTTCCTGAACACTATTATCTTAGATTTATCCATATTGACAGTCAATCCTTGTCTGTGTGCAGATACTTGAAGATTGGTCAGCTGATTTTGTAGTCCGATCACTGTTGTTGACAGCAGTGTAAGATCGTCAGCGAAAAGTAGCAGAAAAAGATCAGTGTCTGAACTGAGAGACAAGCCATGCCTACCTTTACAAGTCAGCTCATTAGCTAATTCATTTATTAGTAATGAGAAGAGAGTCGGACTCATTATACAGCCTCGTTTCAAACCTTACAAACAAGAAAAGAACTCCGAGAGACCATCCTTGCTCAGGGGTTGTACGGATTTATACATGGCTTGAATTATTCGCAGCATTCTCCCGTTCACGCCTGTTTTAATAAGAACTGACAGTAAAATTTCTATGCTTACGGTGTCGTACGCCTTTCGGAAATCAATGAAAGCAACATACATTTTTTGGTTCTTGGAGAAATGTTTATCAGTACAAGCATGGAGTGAAAAAATGTGATCCACTGTCGAGCATCCCTTACGAAAGCCTGCTTGCGCATCGTTTAACAAAGAGTTGTTCTCAGCCCAGACGTACAGCCTGTTATTTTATGATTTTGGGAACACCTTACTTATAACACTCAATAATGATATCCCCCTGTAGTAATCGGGATTGTTTGGATCACCTTTCTTGTGCAACGGTACAGTAATCTCTTTGGTCCCATTCATCGGGAAATAATCCATTAACGAAAAGCTTATTGAAATAAGATTTCAAATATCTTATTATTTCTGGTTCAGCGGATTTTAACTTTTCTGCCAGAATACCATCCGGCCCTGCTGCTTTCTTACATTTCAATGGTTTAATTGCTTTTCTTATTTCCGCCTCGCTTATTTCGCAGTCAAGAGTGCTATTGTAATGTTGGTCTTCCCTGGCATACCCATTTGATCAGTGCTATCGGCAATGTTTGCGTTAAACACTTTTTTCAAAGTGTAAGACCCATTCATCATTACTGATGTTATTAGTGACTGTTTACTTCTCCTGTGCTTCTTAATTTCTTTCCAGAACTCCTTTGATCCTTTGCAGAACTAAGTAGCGCTGTTATCGAAGCTCGTTTGTGGGTCTCTTTTCTTAGTTTCAGTTACAGTCTTGCATTCTTTTCGCTTTGAGGTATATTCTTTAAACTTTTCTTCTTTTTTCGTTCGATTAAAATGTCTCAAATACCCGCTTACCTCTTTTTTTTTCTTCAACAAGCATTCTTTGTCGAACCATCTTGAATTCCGATCTCTTACGCTGATATCAACAACAACGGATTTTTCCCATACAGTCAGCAGCTTCCAATAGAGATCTATTGAACAGTCTAATGGGCTCTTCTGGATCAATATCTATAAGGCTTTCGCGCATCATTCATTCTCCCTCGAAATATCAGCGATGAAAGGTTATATTTGAAAATATCTGCTTTGTCACCTTGCCACACATTTGTTTTCTTTTTTTTTTTAATTTCTTTTTCTTGCCTTCAAGCTGTGCTGATCTCTATCAGTCTGACCTTGACAACACATCTCTACAGGCATATGGTCAGATTCTACTCTGTTAGATTCTACTCTGTCACCAACTATTACGCTGCCGACCATTTGAAAGAAATCAACATCAGTTAAGAAATAGTCTACATCAACACTGTGACCATGCTCAGACGTATAAGTCAGTTTTCCTTCTTCGTCTCCTGTCACATAACCATTCATGATAAACATTCTGTAGCAAATGCATAGTTCAAGGGGGTTTCTTCGGAAATTATTAATTTGAATGTCATTCGATCTTCGGCTTAGTTGCCACAAGGGCTCACTGTGCAATGGATTACTTTCCTCGTCGTTGTCCTGAAGGAGATCTACATTTATTTGATAGTCAGAAGTCCGTGCGTTGAAATCACCGGTACAGATCAGATGCACGTTATCATACTCATCTGTCAGGTCATGTAAACATCTGTCTATCTCATCAATAAGACAGTTACTTTGGGATTGGTCATAAAAGGGACTGCCTGTTGAAGTACGTACGTAGCTAAATACAAAACGTCCCTAGTACAACCAAAGAGAGACCTCGGCAGACTAAGCACTATGTGTTTTCCGAATCCGTTTTAATTTCATGCACGTATCTATTCAGAGAGCTTCTTATCAATACTACAATGCCACCTGATCTTCTGCCTTGCTGTGATAATTTCACTGCAGGATACAGTTATTTCTTAAAATCCAAGAAAATATTTGATGTATCGACATTTTCATCCACAAATGTCTCTGTTAGTGTAATAATATCAAATTGATTAATGTAATTAACCCAGTCAGTATCGCACAGTTTGCTTGCTAAGCCACCAATGTTGTATGACAGAAGGGATACACTGGGTGCTGCTGGGGGCCGGCCGGACTCCTATCTGTTGACGTCTGCTTGGTCTTCAGCAGTAGGGTCACTTGTAAAGTCAGGGTCGTCTGTTTGGTCGTTAGTTGGGTCGTCGTCCGTATGGTCATCAGTCTGGTCATCTGTCTGGTTGTCAGTCTGGTCATCTGTCCTGTGTGTGTCTACACCATGGTGAGCCATGTCGACTACAGGAGTAGGACCATGGTGGGACAGGCGGAACATGGAGTCTGTCCTTGTCTGGGATGGCGGGGGTCCTACCTCGTCCTCTTCCGAAGTCCCGGGGAGTTTGTGGGACCATGGTCTCCACGGGACCATGCAGGGGTGCGGGTGCCTGTCTTGCTGCTGTCCTTCCTCGCTCGTCCTGCACCTGGTTCAGTGCCGGTCTTGCCCGCAGATTGTACTTGGCACTGGGGTGCGTGGCAGAGTCAGTGTCATGAACACGGGGCCGATCCCTGGGTGACGATCTTCCCGGACCTGTCGCTCCCTCGTTGCTGCTCTCTGCCCCCCCCCCCCCCCCCCCCCCCACCCACCCCCCGTCCCCTACCGCCGACTTCAGGCTGCTTCCTGGCACCATGCTGGGAGGTCGACTGCCCGGCGCTGGTGGTCTGTGGTCGCTGGTCACTGAGCGAGTGAAGATTTCCTTCGCGTCCCCTCTACGGCAGTGGGGTGGTAGGGTACTCTTCCACTGGCAGCAGCAGATCCGCTGATCTGTCCGCACGGTGTTGTTGCTGTCTGTGTTGACCTGGTCTGACCTGGCCTGTGGCAGAGGTTCCTGTCACCCTGCTAGTACCTGTCTGGCTTCTTGGCACTCGTTGGCTGACGGGGTCAAATTCATAGACAGCGTTTTTCGTGACAAGCTTGTCAAAACGCAACCTTGCAACTTTCTCCTTTGGATATTAGATCTTGTCTCGTGCTGGGTAACTCTCTTCGTTTTGTTTGTACAGCTGCTGAAAAATCTTCTCTCTGATGTAGATGTCATGGAACAGTTTCTGACTCCTTCAGTCGCCGAGCTAGAGAGAGAACCAGAGACTTTTGTTTAAAGGACAAAAATCGGCGACGATGATAGCTTTGCCCGTCCATGAGCGCGTTCTAAATAAATTTTCTTCGTTAATATATAGTCCTTCCTTGATGACCTTCTGCACGAGTTGTTCACACTTTTCCCAGGATGTTTCAAGGGGAAGGCCAAAAAAAGAGAAGATTATTCCGCCGACTCTGAGTTTCAAGATAGTCACACTTGTTTTGAAGTAGATCTATTTCTTCTTTCAGATTTTTATTTTCTTCTGATAATTCTTGACATCCCTTTCGCATATCATAAATATCAGTTGTCAGATGATTTTGAATTTCTTCTATCTGGGTCAGACGGCGGCCAGTTTTGTCTTCAACGCTTTTACCTGTCTTCAATAATCTGTCCTTGTCGCTGATTCGCATTTTCCATTCTTTAATATGGTTTCAGTTATGACAGCTATGTTATCGTGAAGGGGGGGACAAACGGGAATTTAAGTCCTGCTCTTTTTTCATTGTAAATGGTTTCACCACACTCACCTGTACTCCGTTCCTTCACTGTAGCTGGTCCGGGGTTGGATTCTACATCTCCACAGGCGAGGAGGAGACTTGCTTCGAATACAGTGGCGATGGCACAGACGATAACGGTAAACCCTCCTCTGAAGTGAAGTGTTACTTTGTTGCGTATCTGCTGGGTTTCAGCAGGTTGTCTATTCAGGAACGTGTCTGTACAGGCGAGCATTAAAAAAAAAGACACTCGTAGATCTTCCATTGTCATGTGGACAGAATTGCTGCAGTTGTTTCCATTTTGAACGGTGCAGCGACATATGCCGGTGGCCGAAGTTGTACTGTCTATTCCGAGGCAAAACGCAATCAACATACAGCCAGTGAGTAGAGTCCGTGTTGAGTGGCCAGCGAAGCGACAGCCGCAAAGTCCGTGACTGCTTGGCTAAGTTAAAGGCTTCTCTTTCGCATGAAATTTTGAAAGCACAAATAGAACCATCCACAACAACTTCTTGCGTGTAAATTTGATACAGGCATGGTTGGCAACCAGTGATCTATTTGCTAATCTCAAATGCTTGATTCCTGTAGTTATTGAGAAAAATGTATCGACATTTGTCGGAGCTCTGCAAAACACGTCCGGTACGTACGGTGACCGAACTCCCCCCCCCCCCCCCCCCCCCCCCCACACAGAGAGAGAGAGAGAGAGAGAGAGAGAGAGAGAGAGAGAGAGAGAGAGAAGATGCACACAGTCGTCTCGTCTCTATTTTTTCCATCTCGTCGCGTCCCGCCTGATCTGTGTTTTTGGACTTGTTTCAGTCTGTCTGTTCCTCTGTCAGCTTGTCTGGCTGTTCGGTTGGCTGTCTCTCTGGTTGGCTGTCTCTCTGTCTCTCTTCTTTCCCACCCCGTTCATGACTGGCTGTCTGCACCCTCCCCCCCCTCCCCCCCCCCTCCTTCACGAACCATCATGCTGGATTTGGAGGAGTTTGTATGAATATTGTGGATTTGTCTGAAGAGCAAGATGGACACACAGACAGACTGTCTGAGAGACAGACAGGTAGAACTCGCTTTATGTATTAGGTACACATGCGTGCGTGCGTGCGTGCGTGCGTGCGTGCGCGCGCGTGTGTGTGTGTGTGTGTGTGTGTGTAGTAGTGCTTTAATTTAACGTCTCTTCACCCTCAAGTGACATTAGACCATGTTTCACATACATGGAGGTCCGCTGTCAGCGGGATCTTACACTCTGTTCAAGAATTAGTGTGTGTGTGTGTGTGTGTGTGTGTGTGTGTGTGTGTGTGTGTGTGTGTGTGTGTGTGTGTGTGTGTGTGTGAGTGAGTGAGAGAGTTAGTGTGTGTGTGTGTGTGTTGTGTGTGTGTGTGTGTGTGTGTGTGTGTGCGTGCGTGCGTGCGTGCGTGCGTGCGTGCGTGTGTGTGTGTGTGTGTGTGTGTGTGTGTGTGTGTGTGTGTGTGTGTGTGTGTGTGTGTGTCCGTCCGTCTGTCTGTCTGTCTGTATGTCTGTAGCTAGCTAGCTAGCTCACTAGCTCGATATTTCACTGAAGAGTTCAAATCATCGGACGAAACAAGTCTCTCCTTCGCAAATAGCGTTACCTTCTTCTCAGTTTCTGGTTCAAACAAACAGGTCTAGAACACACACAGGCCAAATATTCAAAGTGCTCGCCAGAATCTGCATTACTGGCTCATTGTTTCACATACACGTTTTGGCCATTTCCTTCTCTCATGGAACTATTTCAGTTGATTGAAGGGGCAAATTTGCTTTGGCTGTACCCACCAGCACCATCTGTGTGTCCGTCCAGAAAACGGCAGGGTCATACTGACTGAACGCGAGCTCTAGCCACAGATTACCTCCCTTGCAAATCTCCGCACAACGTCTGTTGACAACAACCCGCAAGGTGTAGAAGAAAGAGAGAGAGAGAGAGAGAGAGAGAGAGAGAGAGAGAGAGAGAGAGAGAGAGAGAGAGAGAGAGAGAGAGAGAATTTTTACGCTTTTTCCATTTAAAGAATAGCTGTAGATGTTAACATTTACTTTTTTTCGCTCCAGATTCCAATTTTCCAAATCAAGGAAATGACAGAAGAGACCTGCCATTGCCAAATAAGGTTAATGGTGATCATATCAAGAATTATCTTTCAGGCCATGCAATCATGAAAATCACACACACACACACACACACACACACACACACACACACACACACACACACACACACACACATACATACATACACACACGCGTGCGAGCGAGCGCGTCCGCATTACACCTTCACCTATTTTTG
This sequence comes from Conus betulinus, assembly GCA_016801955.1. Classification (NCBI taxonomy): domain Eukaryota; kingdom Metazoa; phylum Mollusca; class Gastropoda; order Neogastropoda; family Conidae; genus Conus; species Conus betulinus. The sequence goes on from JADBJO010006982.1 coordinate 44,903, forward strand.
TATTGCATTTTTCCCACAGTCTAACAATAAATCCGTGTGTGGAAAGAAAAAAAAAGCAACAACTGTCCATTGATTACTCTCAACCTCAAACACTGTAATTGTGGTGCTTTTCGGTGCATCCAAATTTGCTGCGTAGTGTTCTGAGAGAGAGAGAGAGAGAGAGAGAGAGAGAGAGAGAGAGAGAGAGAGAGAGAGAGAGAGAGAGAGAGAGAGAGACAGACAGACAGACAGACAGACAGAGAGAGAGAGAGAGAGAGAGAGAGAGAGAGAGAGAGAGATTGCCAAAAGACATGAAAAGAGAGTGATTTGAAGGTGAAAGCAAACAACGTGTTAAACGAATAGAAATGTAAGAAGAATAACGAACAGGGAAAAATAAACATCACATCTAGCAAGAAATGGTCATCATACGCACGCACATGCCTGAGGTCGAAAAAAAACGCATTCACATATTTACATGCAAATGAAGACCAGCACTTCGTGGCACTTGTTGGACATGCACACTAAAATCTCCCACAAAAAGGGGTAAAGCAAATACAATATGTTTGGAGCAGGCCAACCTTACAAACTTTAGGAGCACCTTATCTTCCTTAACACACACACACACACACACACACACACACGCGCGCGCGCGCGCGCGCGCGCAAGCAACGCACGCACACACTCACGCACGCGCGCGCGCGCGCTCCTGCAGTCAGCGTTGAGGTAGGAGCAAATGTAATCACTGGATCGTCAAAACGGATAGATCGAACAAGTTACTATGCTGACTCAATGCGTTCTGACCTGTTGGTTTTCCTCAGGCTTGAAAAAGTACAAAAACAAAAACAAAACAAAACAAAAAGCATTCAAACATCAGACGAAAACACAGTCACGTATCTCTTCGATCACACAGTCAGTTATTTCTTTCAATCTGACTGCCTTTTTCGTGGGTCACACAGAAGACCGCAGTCTTTCAATCAAATCTGACTGCCTTTTTTCGTGGGTCACACAGAAGACCACAGTCTTTCAATCCGACTGCGTTTTTCGTGGGTCACACAGAAGACCGCGGTCTTTCAATCCGGCTGCCTTCTTCATGGATCACACAGAAGACCGCGGTCTTTCAATCTGACTGCCTCTTTCGTGGGTCACACAGAAGGCCACAGTCTTTCAATCCGACTGCGTTTTTTCGTTGGTCACGCAGAAGACCGCGCTCTTTCAATCCGACTGCCTTTTTCGTGGGTCACACAGAAGACCGCGGTCTTCCAATCTGACTGCCTTTTTCGTGGGTCACACAGAAGACCGCGGTGTAGTAGTTTTACACAGGCCCAGCTCCGGCCCAGATCAATGCCAGAACCAGACCTCTTCCAGTTTCTCAGCTTTGTCCAGAACGTTGACTTATGCATCAAATTCACATACACACTTTCACAGTCAGTCACCTTTCCGGATATCCGCACACACCCCACCCCCCCCCCCCCCCCCCCCCCCCCCCCCTTCCTCAAAGATGGACAGCTCGAAACGTCAATTTTTTTTTACGAGCCAAGAGACTCACATTCATACCTGGGCTGAACATATTCCAACCATCTGTACATAAAACGCATTATTGTCTGGATTCTTCCGTCTGCGTCCGTCTGTGCAGACTCTTCTCCGATGAAGAAGACTTCACATTGTCTGTAGCAGAAAGGTTTGACTTACCAACTGCAGAAACCTCAGTGCCATCATCAGTGATGCCTTCAGCCACCACACCGTGCTGGTCTGGTCTGTCCAGGACATGCGCCTCGAAAACCCAGCCTCCAAGAGACACGGACAGATCTACTACCTGTCTCCTCATCCGCCCTCCTCTTCACTTCTCATCTGCAGGATCCTAAAATCCAACTGGCACGTAGCAGCAGATCTCAAACCTGCCTTTGAGACTAGACCTATGATAACTTTTTTTTTTTTTTTAGTAGAGACAAAAACCTCGGTAACCTACTTGTGCGCTCCAAACTGAAGAACACACTACACCTATGGAAGCTGGTTGCCTTTCCCTCTTCAAAACCCAATAACAAAACATGCCCACACACCGAGCCAGACACTGTCCTACATGACCCCAGAGGCTCGTGCAAAATCTCTTTTTCTCCTGTCAGAGCTGCAAGATTGTTTATGCCAGCCACCGTGAATGGTTCAGTATGTAGGTGAGACATCACGCACAATTATAATGAACATTTAGAACACCTGGCCAATATCCACCATCACCGACGGAAACCGCTTGATCTGCATGTCAAGTACTCCGAACGCGAAATCAGCCAGGTCAAAGCTCTGGCAATTTCGCAATTATACAGTAGCAAGTGTAAGCGCTTCATGAAGGAATCTTAATTCATTGGCAATCCGGGGACCCCTTGTCCACTTTGACATCAACATGAAAAGCAGACCTTTCTACATCACCAGCACCAGCTCGCACAACACAGCAGTCCAACACCAGTTCGCACAACTCCCCACGGAAGCACCGCTATACTGCTCATTATTTACTTCCTCTAGGTATCATTGTTATCTCTCGTTTCTTTCCTCCTACCTTGGTCAAGAAATAAAAAGTGAATAAATAAAGAAATAAATGATTAAATATGTCAATAGAGAAATAAGTAAATG
>JADBJO010006982.1:54270-56770 GCA_016801955.1 Conus betulinus
CAAGAGGTCTGAAACCGACCGCCGCCTTACTGACCTCAAGGAATGCTGGCACAATCCTACACACGATCATAGATAACTGTCTTAAGTAACACTTATTAGTACAACAGTGTCAAACCGACAGATGATTTTCCACAAACAGCCGTATGTCGTTTTACAGACGTTACAAGGCAACTGACATAAAGAAACGCACAAGAAGTATTCCCCGATCACATCTTCAAAAGTGTCATTGAAATGAGTGAGCTTTTTGTTGCCGTATGCCTTACATTTTGTGTGTGTGGTGTGTTGTGTGTGTGTTTGTTTTGTTTTTAAAACCTGTTTTTATACATTAGTATAAACTAGGAAGGCTTTGCGGCTCTGCCCTGTTGCATGGTGTATCAGAACACATCCCTAGAATTATCTCATACAGTAATCAGCAGCAGTGGTGTTACTTATAACTCTACCTGATATTATTTGCTCAGTGTAAAACGCGCATGCTAAATTTGTGACAAAACCAGGCTGGGATACGCCGTTTGGTATTGGCATACGAAACGGCGTTTCAATACCAAAACGGCGTCTTAGGTCCCGCCGTTTTGGTGTTCAACACCAAAACGGCGGGACGTAAGACGCCGTTTTAGTATTGGGCGCCGTTTTCGTATTGGCATACGAAAAACGGCGCCCAATACGAAAACGGCGCTTCTTGTACCCGCGTTTTTGGTATCCTGACCGGCCTTTAAGGACCTGTTTTCGTGCATCTGGTTCAAATCTCAATATCTGCTTTTCTCGCATGATTTTTTGTTAAAAGAGCACTGCTGATCAAGTTTTCGTATCGACAAATGAGGGATGGGAATTACTGGGGGAGGGTAGCAGTGCTCTTTGAACATCAATCATGCGAGAAAAGCGATATTGAGATTTGAACCAGATGCACGAAAACAGGTCCTTTAAGGCCGGTCAGGATATCAAAACGGCGGGTATGAGAAGCGCCGTTTTTCGTATATGGGCGCCGTTTTCGTATGCTAATACGAAAACGACCGCCCAATACTAAAACGGCGTCTTACGTCCCGCCCATTTTGGTGTTCAATACGAAAACGGCGGGACCTAAGACGCCGTTTTGGTATTGAAACGCCATTTTCGTATGCCAATACCAAATCGGCGCTCTACAGGGGAGCAAAGGTGGGATAAGAAAGGGCGGAAAACCACAGAAAATGTTGTTGAACCATTTCAAAATACAGGTCACTCCATGGTCGCTGAAAAAAAAAAACATACAGACAATATAACATGTCAGAAAAATTTTTTGGCTGATGATAAAGAGAAAACACAACCAGCTAACCAAATCAACAACAAACAACAACAACAAACCAGAGCCCCAGCAGCGAGGCACTCAGAAAATTTTCATTGTAACTCTGTTCTGTTCTAACTCTGTTCCGTGTGTAATGAGTTTCTTTGTTTTCCCCTTCACCTGGCTCTGTCATTGCTTGACGTATGGTACAGTCTGTAGTATATGCCAGGAAAAGAGGAAACCCGAAGTGTCATCCTTCCAAAACATTATGAGGCATACCAACATCTCAAAGTAAACGGAAAATTAAATCAAACATCACCTCATTCAGAACAACCGCCAGCCAATCATTTCACTTAATTACAGAATCAATCATCATGACATCACTCATCACTGATGACATTACTCATGATCTGTGACTATGGTAAACTATCTCCCGGCCCGACATTACTTTACAGGCCCAAGAACTCACCAGAGATCCTGTCTCTCCCCCGGCTGGGTTTCTCCGAAGAGCAATAGCCATTCATTTTTGTGTTTCCTTAGAACCACTCAGCAGTTATCATAATTGCATGGGTTACGTTCAAAGTGAGGTGACTGCTGGTGGACACTGAAACAAATGTTTAAAGGAAGTTAAAGTAACTCCGCATTACACTGGACGCCCATCTTGCGCCGAATTGAGAGGATTAAGTGATTGCTCGTTCTTCGTTTTTATTGTCGTGAATGTTGTTGTTCACCTTGCCCGAAAAAAGACCTAAGAGGTCGAAACGCCATCGTGTTTTGTCTTGTAATTGTTTACTTTAAATTCCTTTAGAATGCATTTGCCTAGTTAAAAAAAAAAAAGAAGAAGTGGCGGAGAGTCATTTTTTGACACAGTGACAATTCTAAGAAAGAGTTCAATCAATCATAGTTCTAGATATTAGGTTGTGATGAGTTACCTGCACCTATGCGGTGCTCAAATTAGGGGGAGATAGTTCTTTTGAGCCTGTAGAGTGTGTTCTGCGGTCTCTCATCACCTTTAGAGGCCGCTTAATTCGCCTGTAGTTTGGGGAAAGACGTAGAGGCAGCGGACTGGTGTTCCATTTTATTGGCCCTTTCTCTTTCGACCCTGGCTTTTTTTTTTTCTTTTATTTAATTTTCTTTATTATTTGCTGTCTCTGTGGGTGGCAAACTTTTTGATGACCACTCACGTTTCTTCTGAGCCCACGGAAAAAGGTCAGGGAAGTTGTTTCGGCCCTTATCTCCTGACAC
>JADBJO010006982.1:66770-72989 GCA_016801955.1 Conus betulinus
AAGACAAGATTATTACCACTTTTGGTGATAATATAGCAATGGCAGTTGTAGTATGGGATACAGGAGCGTGGGTTAGAGGATTCTTAAACAGCATGGTTGCCGTGGCAACAGTCTCAGTGGCGATGGCGATGGTAATGTTAATGGTAGTGATGGTAATGGTAGTGGTGGTAATGGTAGTGACTATGGTACGGCTATGTGACAAGATTCAGTGACATTGCTGAAATAGTTCTCTGAGGAACTGTTGAGGGATGTAGACGGAGGGATAAACAGCCTGTGCGTGCGTGTTGCGTGCGTGTGTGCGAGTGTGTGTGTGTGTTTTGTGTGTGTGTGTGCGTGCGTGCGTGCGTGCGTGCGTGCGTGTGTGTGTGTGTGTGTGTGTGTGTGTGTGTGTGTGTGTGTGTGTGTGTGCGTGCGAGAGAGGGAAACAGAGAATGTGTGTGTGTGTGTGTGTGTGTGTGTGTGTGTGTGTGTGTGTGTGTGTAAGTTCAGATTTTAGTGTGTCCAGAGAGAACTGAGCATACCCTCGGCCATTCCAAAGATTAAGTTTAAAGACCATCCAAAGAGAGCCTCAAACCCTTGGTGGAACTCCTCATGTGAGTTGGCCGTAAAAATGAAAACAGAGGCATTTCAAAACTGGATGAATAGTCGTCATTCACAGCCACCCCAAGTAGTAAACGAACTCCACTGTAAATACAAAATTGCTAATAACTATAGTAACAGAACAGTAGCTCTTGCAAAAAAAACAGTATTATGGTAATTTGATCATGACTTGCTCTAAACATCCACATGACGTTTCTAAATTATGGAAAGAAATTAAAAAAATCAAGGGTACATTTCATCTCCCTCAGCCTGCTCTGCATGTTAATGATAAAATTTATAGAACTAACAAAGAAAAGGCTGAATTATTAGCAGAAACTTTTGCTTCAATGAGTCAGACTGAGTGTTTATCTCAATCTGAACAAATTCGTAGAAAGGAGTTTGAGGATAAATTCCAAAACATTGAGCAGACTAATATAGAAAGTAACACTTTATATATAAACACAAACTTAACAATGCATGAACTCTGTTTCGCACTTAAACGTGTAAACCGGGTAAGATATCCACTGGTTCGGATCCTATTTCCTATAACATGATTAAGCATTTTCCTGAGAGTCTGTTATCAAAGTTGTTGGAGTTCTTTCAGATTTGCTGGAATACTGGAATGCTCCCTACAGATTGGAAAAAAGCTACTGTCATCCCAATCCTTAAACAAGGAAAACCTAAAACTCTTCCCTCTAGTTTTCGACCTATTTCTTTAACACCTCACATTGGAAAACTTTTTGAAAGAATCATGAAAAACAGAATAGAACATTTCCTTGAAAAAAATGGAGTCTTGCCTTTATTCCAGGCTGGTTTTAGGAAAGGTAGAGGAGTCACAGACCACATTGTCCACTTATCCTCAAATGTGAAAAAAAGCTCTTGCCCAAGCGCGTTATTCGACCCTTGCAACGTTCTTTGATGTTCATAGAGCCTACGATTCAGTATGGCATTCTAAATTGTTTGTTCAAAGCACATGAAGTAGGAATACGAGGTTTTTTTTTTTTTTTTTTTTCCAATTTCTAAAAGCTTTCTTATCGGACAGAACTATCCAAGTCAATCTACATGGAGCTTTTTATCAACTTCTAAGACTATTAACATGGGTGTTCCCCAAGGAAGTGTAATCGCTCCACACTTTTCTCGCTAATGCTTTACGATATAAAAACAGGTAATACAAAAGGTGCCACATTAGCTCTATATGCAGATGATATTGCTCTGTGGAGAAATGTAAACTGCAATTTTTCCAAACAACAAACCAAAAAAAGAAAATCATTGAACAGTATCAGGAATAGTTGACAATATTTTTCATTACATGAAATCAAATGGGTTTGGTTTATCTGCTCACAAAACTGTCTTTGTTGTCTTTACAAAGAAAACAATTGCGTTTGAAGGCAGAGAAGCTCTCTATATAAGGGTTGATAATAATTTGATATACCCAAGCAAACAAGTTAAGTTTCTCGGAGTAATCTTCCACTATAAACTTTTTTTTTGAGTAAACATATATAATTTCCTTGTAGAAAAGGCTAGGAAAAAAATTGGTTTATTACGTGTTCTTTCTGCCATACCTCTGATTAACTGGGGATCTAATCTCGTCTATGTCGCCTCAGGGTTAGTTCGTTCAATTCTGTCATATGGCCAAGAAGTTTTTTTTTTTTTACAGCTGGAAAGACAGATTTACACAAGCTTACCAGTATTGACTCGTTAGCCTTTAAAATTGCATTAGGACTTCCCCGATGGGCTTCAATTGATTTGACGTACAAGGAGGCTGTGTGTGTTACCCTTAAATGAACACAGGCTAAGTTGCGCCTGTAATTTTACAGTGAGGCTAGAAACCATCCCAAATTCAGTAATGACTGAACTGGATGGCAGCACGTATATTTCAAGAGAGATCCGTAACAAATCGGTATACATGTCCCTAGGTGATTATGTTTCCCCATTGTTTCAGAACTGCAACTGTCTCTTGATGGTATTGCCCAGGTTCCATGTTGTTCATACCCTTCGTGGTTGTCAGAGCAGGCTGAAATAATCTACTCTTACGGAGATTTAAATAAAAAAGATAATCCTCTGTTACTATCATCCTATGCCAAAGACTTGATAGACAGGACAGGAAATACGATTCCCATCTACACATTTTCACGGATGGTTCTGTTTTAGATTCTCCGATGTTGGGGCTTCCTTTGTAATACCAGCGCTTAGCATCAGAAAGAAATTCCATATTACGAAAGGATGTTCTATATTTACAGCAGAGTTATTTGCTATTTTGAAAGCACTAGATTTTATACTTGACATGCCCGTTATACATAGACAAATACTTATACTATCGGACTCAAAATCAGCGCTTACGGCTTTACATTGTCAATCAAAATCTAGTCGTTCAGACTTGGTGTGTGTGAGATCTTATTTCTCATTCATCAGTTAATAACCGGGGTATCGATGTAACTCTGTTATGGGTTCCAGGGCACTCTCTAGTTTACGTGGCAATGATTTAGCTGACTTTTATGCTAGGAAGCTGCAAAATAAATCTGATGTTTTGAATTGTGATATCCTTCTTTCTTCATCTGAAGCTATCCACATTCTGACAAGTTCATCTCTGGAACATAAGACAGATACAATATCTGGAAGATTCAGCTCGGAAGCACAGATGGGATATGACGAAACCAACAAGCAAATGCTGTAATCCTCCAGGGCCAATCCCAAATCGTAACCTTGTACATAGGCTGCGGGTTAATGGTTGGTTAGGTAGGTATTTAAAACCGGCACCTGCTTGTGCATGTGGTCAGACTCTCGATATCCCTCATTTTTTTTTTGACTGTACTAGTACAAAAAATCACTTTCACTTTCAGCCTCTTCATGATAAGATGAAGTCCTTCAAGCTTCCGTTGACTTTGTCAAGTGTTTTTAATCCCAGTTATGAGAACGGCTGGAGCCTGGCAATGTTGGCTGTTACTCTTATTAAATCTCATCCACTTGGAAGATATTTTTAATTCTTTCCCCGCCCCCCCTCTCCTCGATGCCCCCCCTCCCCCCCTTTTTTTTTTGTTTGTTTGTTTTTTTTTAGAACCAATTCGCGAATTTTTGAAACGTTAAAATCTTATTCAAGGCATATTCCATATCAGTATGGTTCGGCGTCTAATTTTGCACGTAGAGCAAGGCCCCCCCCCCCCCCCCCCCCCCCCCCCCCCCCCCCCCCCCCCCCCCCCCCTCCCCTCTTCTCCCCTTCCCCAATCCATATACACCCATAAGCTGTTCGACTCTTACGAGTAATATGTCAGCCAGTTCCATACTTTAATGACCTTGACTACCATGTATTGGATATACATGTAGTCACACACACAGAATTGGTGTTTCTGAATTCCGGTATATATGGGCTCTGTGTGTGTGTGTGTGTGTGTGTGTGTGTGTGTGTGTGTGTGTGTGTGTGTGTGTATGTAGAAATTATCTCCTCTATAGGCTTATTGCTTTGATGTTTGGACAAACGAACGAATGAACGAGTTTAATGCTGTTAGGCTGTAAAAGCCCTTTAAGCAAATCGGCGGGATGTACAACAACAAAACGCGACTCAATTTCGATTTTATTAACATGGAAACCACAGCAATATCCTTTTTTTTTTCACTTTACGTGATGAAATCATGAACGAAAATGTCACTGGTGTTCACTGTCAGTTCTGTAGACGACGGTCACCCCAGGTAAAACTGGATCAGTCCGTGGACAGCGTGCAGCACATGCTTGGGTCTCTGCATGCTTCGTGTTGCCGATGCGTCTTCCTTTCCAAATGCAGGACAATTTAAGACATTCCTCTTATGACATGTGTCTTTCTTCCCTGGTTGTTAAACCAGAAAAAAGCGATCGTCTTCCGAACACGGATCGCAGGAATATTCTTGAAGGTCGTCGTCTGATTCACACAGCAGCACACTTACATCATCCGTTTGATGGAACACATCCCTTCCGAAATACTTTTTGTCTATAGCTTGCTCCAAACTTGTGTCGATGTCCGACTGGTGGATTTCTGGGCCCCTGCTGTTGCGCACCGACGGATCGGGTGCGCGAGCACCGAAGCGTATCCTGATGGGGGGCGTGTGATGTGTATGTGCGTGCGCGCGCGTATGTGTGCGTGCATGTGTGTGTTTATGAGAGAGTGAATGCATGTGTGTACGAGTGCTCGAGCCGTATGTGTATGTGTATGTGCGTGAGTACGCACGCGCGCGCATGTGTGTGTGCGCTTGTGTGTGTGTGTGTGTATGTGTGCGCGCGTATTTTGGTGTGTTTAATTATGCTTCTTTGCTTTGAATGAAAAACGTTGGTATTCTGTTCATTTTTTTTTCATTTGATGATGCATTGAAATAATTGATGTAAAGAAGTAATGCTGTCTGTAGCATCTGTGTAATATCGTGTGAAAATTAGGATGAGAAATAATATTATAAATCACATATTCCTCGCTTGTTGTCAGAGTGAGCGGATAAAACTACAGTCATTTGGATGGTACCTTATTGTAAGCATGAGCACAAGTATATAATGTGTCAAGTCTTAATTGTGTTAAATTTAAAACATCTATCATTGTGGTAAGACAAATGATTCGGAATTCAGTATTCATGATAATATATGCTCTCAGGAATATCAAATCTGTAACTCTCTACTATCATTGTGGTAAGACAAATGATTCGGGAATTCAGTATTCATGATAATATATGCTCTCAGGAATATCAAATCTGTAACTCTCTACTAAGCACCCTGAATCAGTCTTCGCCAAATGGTAAACGATCTGTATTGCTGTACGTACGCAGATTCTCTAAAAAACCAAGCCCATATTTGTTTTCATTTCAGTTTTACACATGTTACCCTAATTTTTCTTATTATTACGAAACCATTCTTTGTGAGAACTGAGTTAGTTTTGGGCGGTGTACTGGACTTCCTAATGGTGTTCTTGTATACTAAATGAACGGATATCTATATCGTAACACCAAGGAATTTCAAACGCGTATAAGTCAGTCTTTTAAGATTGTGCCGTAGTAAAATCAAGACCTCAGCATGTAACTGGATCATGGATTAACTTTGTGAATCAGACAGGTTTAGAAGCAGTATCAAACACTTTTTTTGTTTGACACCCTCAGTTTATACCCTTTTTTGTGTTGTAGTTCACGTCACTTCTTTGATTCTTTATGTGTACTTGTGAACGCTTTTAAGCCACTTCTCGTTTTCATAGTCCCTCATTTCATTTTGGCGCCGAATATAAGATAAGTGGTTCTTCCTTCTTCGTTTCGCTGTCCTAAATGTTATTAGTCTTTGCCTGAAGAAGACCCAAGAGGTCGAAACGCATTGTGTTTTGTCCTGTAATTCATTTGTCTGTGTCCTTGGCGGTAACTGACCCCCTCTTTTTTTCTAGATAATACCAAGTCCTGTTAAAAAGATGTTGTTACAAGCTCATCTGCACTGTATTGCGAAAATATGCGTAAGCATTTACGAAGCAACAGCTACGTTAACTACCCCATTGAACAGACGTCTTGCGGTTAATATAGTTTCCTGCTGGAAACACAACAATATGACTTTTTTTTTTTGTCGTATTCAGCACCAGCCAAAGCAAGATAGAAGTTTTCGTTTTTTAATCTGATAAATGAATTGAATTTTTTTCGTAAAATCAATACTAGT
>JADBJO010006982.1:74944-82444 GCA_016801955.1 Conus betulinus
ATTGCCGCGTTTTATGTACAGTGGGTACCTGTTTGTTTCTCATACACTAAGTCATTTGGGAGTTTTTACACACCCTCTCCCCAAAACTTTTTAAGGCCAGATAAGTGGGCTGGACTCGCAATGCATGTTTACATTTCTGTCCAATCCCCAGAACTCGATCCATATAGTACAATCGGTTTGTATGTAAATATTGAAAATCTTGACAAAAAGTTCTAAAGTATTGTTATTCATAAGATGTAGCTTTTTTTTTCAAATATATAAAAAAAAAAAACGATTCTTTGGTCTTCCAGAAAGATCTCTGCATGCGGCTACAAAGTTTTAAACGAGTTGAGATAAAGATTCCAAGATACTTGTCAACATTAAGTACTGGCATGGCAATATCATTGTATACCCATCTTTCCTGGCTGACAAGTGACCCCCTTTCCTAAACACTATTACATTACATTCATCCATATCTACATTCAGTTGCAGCTGGTTGGCTGAAGTCTTCTGACAAGTCTTCTGTGTCTGCAAATCAGTAACCGTTTCAGATAGTAAAACTATATCAGCAGCACAGAGAGAGGCTTTGAGAGAGAAACAGAGGAGAGTGAGTGAGTGAGAGAGAGAGAGAGAGACAGACAGACAGACAGGCTGACAGACAGACAGACAGACAGACAGAGAGGACTGAGAGAGAAGGAAGACTTACTTTCACGAAACTCCAAAGCCACAGAAGACCCAAAGGCTCAAGGCATATCGCCAGACATGCCCATCGCTGGCTCCGAAAGGCCGCGCCATGTACATTTCCACCATTTGATTTCCTGACATGCTCTCTTTTCGCTGACTGCTCATCTCTTTCCTTCTGAGACATACGTGTTTCTTACAGGGGGAGTTTCCTTTCTGTTTGTGTGCGAGTGCTTCGCATTAGAAGGTGACCAGGACTCAGTAACAGGCCTGACGAGTTCTTTATAGAGCGAAACGGCTGCCACTTGCTGGTCATGCTAACCTCCCCATTTGGAGGGAAGTAGCGAAGGTTCGTTCCCTTCATAAAGATAACGTGCTAACTTCATTTTTGCCCAAATGGGACTTAATTCTTCGACGATCTCTGTCCTAAATTACATTTTGGCAAAACCTATCATAAACAAATGCATGTTTCCTTAAAAATAAATGATAGGTAAAGAGAATAAAGGAAACAAACGAACAAAACGAACGAACGAACAAAGACGTTTCTTGCTATTAAACTGTAAAGCCCTTTTGATAGATTGGCGTGATGTACAATCATAAAACGTGACTCGATTTCATTGACATGGAAACTACATCCATTTTTTTTTTCTTTTACTTTCCATGACAAAATTGTGAACGAGAAAAAGTCACTGGTATGCATTCACTATCGGTTCTGTGGATGACGATCATCCCAGAAGAACTGGATAATCCGTGGAGAGCATGAGACCGCCGTAGAGCACGTGCTTTGGTCTCAGCATGTTCTATGTTGCCGGTACGTCTTCCTTTCCGAGGGCAGGCCAGTTTAACACATTCCTCTGATGACATGTGTCTTTCTTCCTGCTTCAAAAAAACCAGAATAAACAATCGTCCTCCGAGCGCGGATCGCAGGAATATTCCAGAATAGCAACATCTGACTCACACAGCAGCACACCCACATCATCCGTTTGATGAAACACGACCTTCCGAAATGCTTGATTTCTGTGTGAATCTCGCCATCGTCTCTGCACCTGTCAGTCTGTCAGAGTAGCGACGTAATCCTTAATGACTCTCGTGTCACTTGTCGACGTATTGTTCAAAGCTTGCGTGGATGCCCGACGGGTGGATTTCTGTATCACTGATGTTACACTCCGACAGTTGAGGGTGCAAAGACAGCGGAGAGCATCCTGAACATGCAACGTGTCATCATTGTCGCGAGTAGGCTTGAAGAAGAAAACGAAACACCCGAAGGTGCTGGGGAGGACCCAGAGAAGCACTGTCTCCACCTGCCTTTGGAGCAGTTCTGTACCACCCTTGGAGGCCTGCGCTGTGTTGACGATGGGTACAAGCACGCGCAGAACACTCCATTAAGATATCAAGGGACATAACTGCTCCTGAACAGAGGTAAATCAGACTGCAGGATACAACTCATAGCCTTAAAGTAGCATCCCCATGGGTGTAGGCTTGAAGTGTTCTATACCGTGCTTTGCTACGGTGTTCGTCCGATTCGGTGTTAAGAAGGGCCAGTTCATTCGCATCGCTGGTGTTTCCGAGATTGGCATCATGGATGAACAGTATATGAATATAGGTCATCGGTATCTGTTGTAGTCCTAGATGTCAAATCTCTTTCCATAGAAACAAAGGAATTCTCTGGTGTCCCAGACCACTTAGCTATGGAAAGTCAATCTCTCTTTCTCTCTCTCTCTCTCTCTCTCTCTCTCTCTCTCTCTCTCTCTCTCTCTCTCTCTCTCTCTCTCTCTCCTCTCTCTCTTTCCCCCCTTTATTTCCATCACTGCCTCCTTGGCCCTGTCTGATAGTCTGTACGTTCGTCTCTGTAGGTATAACATTGAGAGATTGATAAAAAGGAGACGATGATCATCATGTTTACAGTTATAGATGGAGGAAAAAATTAGAAGAAAAAGAAGGAGGAAAGAAAGAAGATAGATGCGGAGGTGGAGCAGGAGAGAGAGAGAGAGAGAGAGAGAGAGAGAGAGAGAGAGAGAGAGAGAGGAGAGAGAGAGAGAGAGAGAGAGAGAGAGAGAACGAATTTTACTGAACATCGGCCACAGACCATAATTCAAAAGGATTTGGTGTGTGGGGCGAGGGGAGTGGGGAAGACAATGGGTCAAGGGCAATGGGGAGGGGTAAATAATGAAATCATCCACATGCATCATGATTACGTTTTACAAATGGATACGGCAATATACAAAAAGAATCCAGATGCAAAAGTATATACAAAGGCATCTACGACAAAATCACCTTCAGTAAAAAGCGTATATGGACAGAAACATTTGGGTGTCAAAAAATCACTTTAAAGGAGATGAAAACAGGTGAAAATATTTAAGAAAATGTCAATTTTAGTAGCATTTTCACCTTAATACACGGCCTAAATAAACTTGTCTTCTACGAATTGCGTAGTAAATATATTTCGAAACTTGAAAAGTTTCTTTTATTATCCCGTAGAAAAAGAATAATTGACAGTGGTAATTGTACAATATTCGATATAAACACTTCCCTTAAATCATTATAAAGTGAGCACTTACATATGAAATGGTATTCATCTTCTACAGAATTAATACAAAACGGACAATTCTGTCTTTTGAATTGTGACTACATCTGAACAAATTGTTATTCAAAGGTAAAACATTCAATCTTGCATGTGAAAAAGCTACTTTGAACAAAACATATCAATGCTACAAAGATAAATTTCCCTTTCCAAAACGACTTTAAAAGATCTATAGCTTGTATATCTTTCTTTATCTCTAATTGCTCCTGTCCACTCTTGTATAAAACAACCACCTTTGGAGGCCTGCGCTGTGTTGACGATGGGTACAGGCACGCGCAGGACACTCCATTAAGATATCAAGGGACATAACTGCTCCAGAACAGAGGTAAATCAGACTACAGGATGCAGCTCATAACAGCCTTAAAGTAGCATCCCCATGGGTGTACCAGCCCGTATTTCATGACTGCAGAGCCCACCGGCGAAAAAACCACCACCCTCCAGCTGTCGAGCACACCCCACAGACCCAACCACCCCTGCCCACGGACAGATGAAGACGGTGCCACTCCAGACACAGCCAAGTTTTTCGCCATACGGTCTTATGTGCCCTCAAGAGAATCCAAAGTGTAGTCTTTCCCACTGTCAACAGGACTTTCCCTGTGGTTAGTGGGTCTTTCCTCACCGTCACTGGACCTTTCTCCAGGTCAGCCTAGTTAAGGTAAAGAAGAAAAAGAACACCCAAAGGTGCTGGGGAGGACCCAGAGAAGCACTGTCCTCACCTGCCTTTAGAGCAGTCCTGTGTACCACCCTTGGAGGCCTGCGCTGTGTTGACGATGGGGTACAGGCACGCGCAGGACACTCCATTAAGATATCAAGGGACATAACTGCTCCAGAACAGAGGTAAATCAGAGTACAGGATGCAACTCATAACAGCCTTAAAGTAGCGTCCCCATGGGTGTACCAGCCCGTATTTCATGACTGCAGAGCCCACCGGCGAAAAACACCACCCTCCAGCTGTCAAGCACACCCCACAGACCCAACCCCCCTGCCCACGGACAGATGAAAGACGGTGCCACTCTAGACAGCCAAGTTTTCGCCATACGGTCTTATGTGCTATATAGCTGTATATCTTTCTTTATCTCTAATTGTTCAGGTCCACTCTTTTATAAACATATCAATTAATCTCTGCTTGAATATGCCTAAAAAACCAACGAAAATTGCCAACATCCTGTTGTAACCATACCAAGCTGAAACCAGTCTCACATAACAGTTCTCTTATATTTGTTACCCAGCATTTTTTTACCTTTCTGATCAAGGATTACCTGCATGCTATTATGCTTGCAGCGGTATTCTGTTCTGTTCCATACTAATCAGTTTGAACCAATATCGAATAGCGCTCACGTAGGAGTTAATAAAGAGCGGGCATCTCCCCAGTTCCCCGTATACCATTTTGTTTGGGGTCTTGAGTGGAACTCCCAGAAAACGCGTGCCTGCTAGCAAGTGAACGAGAGAGAGAGAGAGAGAGAGAGAGGAGAGAGAGAGAGAGAGAGAGAGAGAGTGTGTGTGTGTGTGTGTGTGTGTGTGTGTGTGTGTGTGTGTGTGTGTGTGTGTGTGTGTGTGTGTGTGTGTGTGAAAACCCACCTGTTCCTACGCTGAATTCTAGTGATAATAAACGCAATGTTTGTTTTGCAGGGGAATACGTGGACTATTTTTTTCCCTACGCCATACACAATAATTCTGGGGCGGAACGATAAGACGCTTCACGCCGTCAGTGCCGACAAGTGTGCCAGACAGTGTTTGCAAGAGACAGAGTTCATCTGCCGCTCCTTCGATTACCAGGTGAGAGGATTTTGTTCTCCGATGAGTCTATCCCCAGGTAAGTCTGTCATATGAGTCTGCCGTGTAAGTGTCTCTCAAGCGAGCCTGCCAGGAGAGTCTTGTGATCGTGCTGCGAAGTGAAACTTTCGGATGAGTCTATCGTGAGTTCGTGTCAGATGCAGCCCATGCAGGTCTGTCAGCTGCATCTGCCAGGTGACTTTCTTTTGGAGAGTGAGTCTCTCACGTAAGTTCCAGGTGAGTGTGTCAGAAGAATACCAGGTGAGTCCGACGGATGGGTCTTCCAGTTGATCTCTTCGGTGAGCCTGTCAGGAGAATGTCATGGGTCTATCGGGTTAATATGGCGAGCACCTCTCTCTGACGAGCTGGTTGCAAACGTGGAGTGACTGCAGGCGGATATTGAAACAGAACTTGTAAAGGAATTTGAAATAACCAGTTAACATGGACAAACAAATTACCAGCCAAAAACACCACGCGTTTCGGCCTCTTAGGTCTTCTTCGGTTGAGACAAATACACCCAGGACAAAAGAAGAACGAGCAATCAATAATTATCATCTCGAATTCGGCGCAATATGCGCGTTGAATGAGAGCAATCGCTCGTTTCGGTTTCCCCTGAGTGTTGTTTAACTTGCCTGACGAAGACCTAAAAGGTCGAAGCGCGTCGTGTTTTTGTCTTGTAATTTCTTTGTCCGTATTACCTGGCGGAGTTATTTTTTTTTTTTTTTATTTTTTTATTTTTTTGCTGATGAGTCCGTCAGGCTGGCCTGTCAGTGGAGTTAATCAGGTGGAGCTCAAGGTGAGTCTGTTGGACAAGTCTCCGAATGAGTCTGTCAGGCGAGTCCCGTAGATGTCTGTCAGGGCAGTATTTCATGCGTAATTTACAACTGAGTATGTGGCAAGAGACTGTCAAAAGAGAGTACGCCAGGTCAAGCCAGTCTCCCATGTCAATCTGTTGAGTATCTATCTGTCTATCTGTTTGTTTGTTTTTTTTTTTTTTTTTTTTCTTTTTTTTTTTTTTAGTCTTTGCCACGTCATTAATACAACGACGGATAAATTGTTAGCCTGCGCTTGCTTTCTCCCACAATAAAATTGTTCAATAATACACACACACACACACACACACACACACACACACACACACACACACACCACACACACACACACACACACACACACACACACGCGCGCGCGCGCGCGCGCGCACCAACGCACGCACGCACGAACGCACGCACGCACGGACACACGCTCGGACGCATATACATGTGTGTTGTGTGTGTGTGTGTGTGTGCGCGCGCGCGCGCACACACACACACACACACACACACACACACACACACACACACACACACATGTATATGATGTTGTGCCTGATGATCAGACGCATTTGTTCTGTGGCGTTTAGTGTGTTCTCATGCAAATCTAACAGAAGAGTCTATCAGGGGAGTCTGAGCCGATGCCCTCGAGCGAATCTGTCTGGTGACTCTGTCTCTTCCGTTAGTCTGTTGAACCTATCAGCAGGTGGGATAAAGGATAAATAATGTAGCAATCTATGAATATGGCCATCCATCAGAAAGTGTGGTGGTGGTGGTGGTGGTGGTGGTGTGTGTGTGTGTGTGTGTGTGTGTGTGTGTGTGTGTGTGTGTGTGTGTGTGTGTGTGTGTGTGATCCTCCATGCTTTCTCCGTTACACTCCATCCGCATTTTGCTCATTCCTTCTCCCCCTCAACTGCATCCAGTTTCATCCTGTGGCATTTATCACACCCGACAATGCATAGAGAGCGATCTGTTTTAGTTCAGCGTAAGGCAGCCCATAAAAGGATACGCCGCTCTACTGCTGGGCCTTGCGTTCATCCAAATGTCATCTAGCCTAGAGACGGGCACACACAGAGATTAAAACATGTACCGCATGGAGACGGAATAAGACATCGTCACACACGTGACCCACAGATGACACAAACAGGGGGACATAATGACACAGAGATATAGAGACAGGACACATGGATACAGGAACACAGATGGCGATGCCTAGTAGTCATCCTAGTCGGGATCAAGGGAGATGAGACACATAGAGTGTACACACAGTCCTAGACAGACCGGGATGAGACCATGTAAATGAGAAGACACCTAGAACGTGACACGCCAAGACAAGGACATGTAAGATGAAAAGAGATACATAGAGACGGGAACAGATGACTACAAAACGGCAGAGTAGCAGAACACACACAAAAACACCGAAGCAAAGAGAGACGGAGACACACATGGGTACACACGTACATATAGAGACACATTTCAGGAGATACAGAGGCACATTACAAGGACACAGAGCACGGAGGGAGTTGGGGACAAACAGATACGGAAACGGAATAAAAACGGGACATAGAAAAGAAAGGGACGCATAGAGACCAGGACACATATAAGGACAGATTTAGACAGGGACGCATAAACACGGGAACGCATTACGGCAGGGGCACGTTTAAGGACACACAG
>JADBJO010006982.1:94944-102444 GCA_016801955.1 Conus betulinus
ATATATACATATTTACATATACACACAACATACATACACGCGCGCCCGCACACACACACACACACACACACACACACACACACACACACACACACACACACACACACACACACACACACATTCCCACGCGCGTTCACTCATGCAAAAATACACATACACGCCTGCGCATTTTACACACACACACACACACACACACACACACACACACACACACACACACACACACACACATACACACACGCGCGCGCGTGTGCGCGCGCACACGCATGCATGCGCGCGCACACGATCTTTTTTTATATTCAGTGCTCCGTGTGTGTGTGTGTGTGTGTGTGTGTGTGTGTGTGTGTGTGTGTGTGTGTGTGTGTGTGTGTGTCTGTCTGTCTGTCTGTCTGTCTGTCTCTGTATGATCGTCTGTCTATCTGTTTGTCTGTCTGTACAATTTATATTTACCATTCACGACACGTTACCAAGGGGTATGCATCAATACAGTACATTTGCTATAATGAAGCTGGGATCTGGAATAATTTGGAGTGTATTATCTCTGTTGGCAAGCATCCAGTCATTTGCTTCTACAAAAGAAAAGGCCCAGCGTGAGTCAGCCCCATTCTTGCTCTTTCTTTTAGTTCGGATGTGAAGCTACGTCTTCCCTTCGTATTCAGCTCTGGGAGGTGTTCTATGACAAGCCGGCTTTGATCTTTGTCAGTTTGATCCAAAGCAGTATATTCGTCTGCGTGGAGGCTGCAGTTAACACTTGCGATTTGACTTTTTCACTTTTGGACTACGGTTTATTAAGTTAGTCAGTATTATGCTTCTTAATTTTCAAGATTGTTTACGGATGAAAACCAATGGAGCGGTTATGTGTCTGCTTCATCCTCCATTCTCAGACAGAAATTCGTGACGTATTTGGCATCCATACGTGGATCGTTTAGTGGCTTGACTTAATTATGTATTCCCGGTCAAAAGTACATCAGTGTGTATCGTGTGTCTTCTGTGTTGCCAATCTTTTTACCTGTCCCTGAGTTTCTTTGTTGGTGTTGCCCTGTGGTTTTTTCTAGATACTGTCTTCCAAACTTTGGTGCGCTGGCTGTTTGGCAGAGATGGACAAAATAACAGGGGGTCTTTTCCCCACTCCTTGGTTTGTTTTAGTGCCGGCAATTCACACACAGTCTGTTTATTGTCGTCTCCTGCTTTTGTCCCATCCCATGATTTTCCAGATCCTGGACCAGTGTCGTTCGGTTCGTTGTTTGCCTCATGTAGAGGCGATCCTAGAATTTCAAGTTTTCTGAAGTATGCTTTCATCTGCTGGAGTTGATTGCTGACCTGTCACTGAAAGAAGGACCAGCAAGTAACGCATGTTCTCACATGGTTAACCCTTTGCCGTTCCCATGAATATTCGCATGGCTCCATTTTGTAACTGAGAAGGTTGCCCTGTGATAGTGGTATGAGCCCTGCTCTATAACCAGTCACACTGAGGACAACCGTGTTGTACAGTCAGAAGAGATGGCGCCGTGTAATGTGTTCGGCTGCCTTTTTTTTTGTGTTGAAGTAAATCATTGTCAGCATACTTTTTTTTTTTTTTTTTTTCTTTTAATTTCAGCATTCTATCAAGAGGCGAAGGTTGTCAATTTTCTCGTTTATATTTCGTTGAGGAAGCTGGTGAGGATAATTTGTCTGTTCTCTTGGTGTTGAGAGGGTAGGCCAGTTTGTGGGCTTTTTGTAGTACTGAGTGATTTTCGTTTCTTGAAACCACTGGGAAATGTTATTCAGTTTTGTTGAGTTGCTAACCTTCTTTCTTGGGTGTCCCTAGACGTTGTGCAGACCAGACCATGATGAATTAGTTTCATCATTCGAGAAATTCTAGTTTCACTGACATCTGCATGTTGTTTAGATACAGACTGTGCAAAATGTTGGAGAGCGAGGAACATTAAGGTGTAATTCCTCACACACACACACACACACACACACACACACACACACACACACATTAGGATTGAGACATTCAGTCTCCACATCATAGGACGACAATTCGCTCTTTAGCGATCCATCTTGTCAGTGTCATGCTGACACCTTAGTTAAGAGTTCTTCCATGATATGTGAAAACTAGACTTTGTTGTGTACATTTCCGAGGTCTGTTTGTTTGATTGTTTGTTTGTTTGTTTGTTTTTTGTTTTTTTCTGTTTTTTCTATACAGCATTTTTCATCCCTTTCTCTGGAATCCCTCACATACTTTACTGGAGAACGTGGCGGCATTTTCACTGCACACCTGCCTGTTCTGTAGCCGTTATGATTGTGAGGGAACACCTACCTTTTTTGAGTCTTTCGTAAGTCGACTGACTTTGAAGTGCATAACGAATTCAACAACTATCTTGTGGATGTTAAGAATGTGCTACAATTCAATTGCTAACATTTCCCTGGTTTGGAAAAAAAAAATGGCTTTCGCTAAATGTTTGTCCAGTTCTCTGGGACGAGAACTCTGTCGAAATCGTCTTGATAAAGACTAAAGATGTTGCTCCATATTCTCCAGAGAACACCTTTATATCTGGATAATGTACTTCGTCTGATCCATGTATAGTATCTTTACTGCGTTTGGCTGTTGCTTCATTCGGTTCGTATGCTGTGATTCAAATCATCTATGCTAGTTCGAGCTAAGTTTTGTTTTAAGATTATCACATTTTTTAATCAAATCTTCTCACCAGTTTGTTTGTTCCTTGAAGCCTTACGGTAGATCCGATCTGTTTTTTTCTCCTTTTGTGAAGAGTATTCTGGTGCCATCAGCATCCAAGAGATCTGAAAAGGCCTTTGTTTCATTCCACGCAATGGAAAATCAGCCATAACTGCGTTAGCGTTATACTATCATAACAAAATGACTCACAGCACAGTTTACATCTGTTTCTTTCTTTTCCTTTCGATTTGTGAATATATCTTTGTTTATTTGAGGCGGTGGGTGGGGGAGGGTCGAGGAAGTTTTCACTGCTGTTCTGGAATACTTTGGATTGTTCCGCGCGCGCGTGCACACACGCACACACACACTGACTGACTGAAACCAATTTATTGTCAGATTAACTCAAAGTTGTACTGACATTTAAGAAAACATTATGAACAGAATACCAACGTTTTTCATTCAAAGCAAAGAAGCATAATTAACACACCAAAATACGCGCGCACACATACACATACACACACAAGCGCACACACATGCGCGTACTCACGCACATATACACATACACCACGGACGCGCGTGCCCGCGCACACACACACGAAAGTACGCACTTACATAAATACACAAATACACGCATCTCAATACGAACACACCCATACCCTCACATACACTCAAACTTGCACACACACACACAGACTTACACACACACCCCCCACACACACACACACACACACACACACACACACACACACACACACACACACACACACACACGCACACACACACACACACACACACACACACACACACACACACACACACACACACACACACACACACACTCATACTCGAGCACTCGTACACACATGCATTCACTCTCTTAAACACACGCATGCACGCACACACATACGCGCGCACGCACATACACATCCACGCCCATTCAGGATACGCTTCGGTGCTCGCACCCCGATCCGTCGGTGCGCAACAGCAGGGGCCCAGAAATCCACCAGTCGGACATCGACACAAGTTTGGAGCAAGCTATAGACAAAAAGTATTTCGGAAGGATGTGTTCCATCAAACGGATGATGTAAGTGTGCTGCTGTGTGAATCAGACGACTACCTTCAAGAATATTCCTGCGATCCGTGTTCGGAAGACGATCGCTTTTTTCTGGTTTAACAACCAGGAAGAAAGACACATGTCATAAGAGGAATGTCTTAAATTGTCCTGCATTTGGAAAGGAAGACGCATCGGCAACACGAAGCATGCAGAGACCCAAGCATGTGCTGCACGCTGTCCACGGACTGATCCAGTTTTACCTGGGGTGACCGTCGTCTACAGAACTGACAGTGAACACCAGTGACATTTTCTCGTTCATGATTTCATCACGTAAAGTGAAAAAAAAAAAAAAAAAAAAACAGGATATTGCTGCTGTGGTTTCCATGTTAATAAAATCGAAATTGAGTCGCGTTTTGTTGTTGTACATCCCGCCGATTTGCTTAAAGGGCTTTTACAGCCTAACAGCATTAAACTTCGTTCATTCGTTCGTTTGTCCAAACATCAAAGCAATAAGCCTATAGAGGAGATAATTTCTACATACACTAACATAAACACACACACACACACACACACACACACACACACACACACACACACACACACACACACACACACACACACACACACACACACACACACACACACACACACTGAGAGCCCATATATACCGGAATTCAGAAACACCAATTCTGTGTGACTACATGTATATCCAATACATGGTAGTCAAGGGTCATTAAAGTATGGAACTGGCTGACATATATTACTCGTAAGAGTCGAACAGCTTATGGGTGTATATGGATTGGGGAAAGGGGGAGAAGAGGGAGGAAGATGGGGGGGGGGGGGGGGGGGGGGAGGGGGGGGGATGAAAAGCCTTGCTCTACGTGCAAATTAGACGCCGAACCATACTGATATGGAATATGCCTTGAATAAGATTTTAACGTTTCAAAAATTCGCGAATTGGTTCTAAAAAAAAAAAAAAAAACAAACAAAAAAACCTGTTAGGGGGGAGGGAGGCATCGAGGAGAGGGTGGGGGGCGGTGGAAGAAGAAAAAAATATCTTCCAAGTGGATGAGATTTGATAAGAGTAACAGCCAACATTGCCAGGCTCCAGCCGTTCTCATAACTGGGATTTAAAAACACTTGACAAAGTCAACGGAAGCTTGAAGGACTCCATCTTATCATGAAGAGGCTGAAAGTGATTTTTTGTACTAGTACAGTCAAATAAAAAATGAGGGATATCGAGAGTCTGACCACATGCACAAGCAGGTGCCGGTTTTAAATACCTACCTAACCAACCATTAACCCGCAGCCTATGTACAAGGTTACGATTTGGGATTGGGCCCTGGAGGGATTACAGCATTTGCTTGTGGTGGTTTCGTCATATCCCATCATGTGCTTCCGAGCTGAATCTTCAAAATATTGTATCTGTTTTATGTTCCAGATTGAACTTGTCAGAATGTGGATAGCTTCAGATGAAGAAAGAAGGATATCACAATTCACAAAAACATCAGATTTATTTCTTGCAGCTTCCTTAGCATAAAAGTCAGCTAAATCATTGCCACGTAAAACTAGAGTGCCCTGGAACCCATAACAGAGTTACATCGATACCCCGGGTTATTAACTGATGAATGAGAAATAAGATCTCACACACCAAGTCTGAACGACTAGATTTTGATTGACAATGTAAAGCCGTAAGCGCTGATTTTGAGTCCGATAGTATAAGTATTTGTCTATGTATAACGGACATGTCAAGTATAAAATCTAGTGCTTTCAAAATAGCAAATAACTCTGCTGTAAATATAGAACATCCTTTCGTAATATGGAATTTCTTTCTGATGCTAGCGCTGGTATTACAAAGGAAAGCCCCAATATCGGAAGAATCTAAAACAGAACCATCCGTGAAAATGTGTAGATGGGAATCGTATTTTCTGTCTATCAAGTCTTTGGCATAGGATGATAGTAACAGAGGATTATCTTTTTTTATTTAAATCTCCGTAAGAGTTGATTATTTCAGCCTGCTCTGACAACCACGAAGGGTATGAACAACATGGAACCTGGGCAATACCATCAAGAGACAGGTTGCAGTTCTGAAACAATGGGGGGGAAACATAATCACCTAGGGACATGTATACCGATTTGTTACGGATCTCTCTTGAAATATACGTACTGCCATCCAGTTCAGTCATTACTGAATTTGGGATGGTTCTAGCCCCTCACTGTAAAATTACAGGCGCAACTTAGCCTGTGTTCATTTAAGGGTAACACACCAGCCTCCTTGTACGTCAAATCAATTGAAGCCCATCGGGGAAGTCCTAATGCAATTTTAAAGGCTAACGAGTCAATACTGGTAAGCTTGTGTAAATCTGTCTTTCCAGCTGTAAAAAAAACTTCTTGGCCATATGACAGAATTGAACGAACTAACCCTGAGGCGACATAGACGAGATTAGATCCCCAGTTAATCAGAGGTATGGCAGAAAGAACGCGTAATAAACCATTTTTTTTCCTAGCCATTTCTACAAGGAAATTAATATGTTTACTCCAAAAAAGTTTATAGTGGAAGATTACTCCGAAAAACTTAACTTGTTTGCTTGGGTATATCAAATTATTATCAACCCTTATAGAGATAGCTTCTCTGCCTTCAAACGCAATTGTTTTCTTTGTAAAGACAACAAAGACAGTTTTGTGAGCAGATAAACCAAACCCATTTGATTTCATGTAATGAAAAATATTGTCAACTATTTCCTGATACTGTTCAATGATTTTCTTTCTTTTGGTTTGTTGTTTGGAAAAAATTGCAGTTTACATTTCTCCACAGAGCAATATCATCTGCATATAGAGCTAATGTGGCACCTTTTGTATTAAACTGTTTAATATCGTAAAGCATTAGCGAGAAAAGTGTTGTTGGAGCGATTACACTTCCTTGGGGAACACCCATGTTAATAGTCTTAGAAGTTGATAAAGCTCCATGTAGATTGACTTGGATAGTTCTGTCCGATAAGAAAGCTTTTAGAAATTGGAAAAAAAAAACAGACCTCGTATTCCTACTTCATGTGCTTTGAACAACAATTTAGAATGCCATACTGAATCGTAGGCTCTCTATGAACATCAAAGAACGTTGCAAGGGTCGAATGACGCTTTGGCAGAGAGCTTTTTTCATTTGAGGATAAGTGGACAATGTGGTCTGTGACTCCTCTACCTTTCCTAAAACCAGCCTGGAATAAAGGCAAGACTCCATTTTTTTCAAGGAAATGTTCTATTCTGTTTTTCATGATTCTTTCAAAAAGTTTTCCAATGTGAGGTGTTAAAGAAATAGGTCGAAAACTAGAGGGAAGAGTTTTAGATTTTCATACGTGTGTGTGTGTTTTAGGAAAACCTGAAACACACAACACACACACACACACACACACACACACACACACACACACACACACACACACACACACACACACACACACACACACACACACACACACACACACTCACACACCCAACACACACACACACACACACACACCACACACGCACACACACACACACACACACTTCACCACACTATCACCCCCATTTCATACATCATTTGGAGGGAAAGCCGCTTTGGTTCTTCATAACAGCAACTAATGAGGGCTATTCTTGGTCCAGCTGATATCATTTGCTGTAACGTGTTCCCATTTTCGCGGAAAATAGCCTATTCGCACATAAGCGGCCGTTCAGACATATATAGAATTTCCGCAATTCAGCATTTATGCACCTTCCATTTAATGCTCTCTGAGATAACCCCCCCCCC
>JADBJO010006982.1:112444-117444 GCA_016801955.1 Conus betulinus
GCTACTACTGGTCGACAGGAAACTGTGATTTCACAGTAATCTGTCGTCGGCAGCGGAATGAGCTGGGTGGCGTTGTCTTCTGTGTGTCCATGAAGGGCCAGGTAGTTGTGAACAACGCGCTATGAACATGTAGCAGGTGGATGCAGTGTCTCCTCTGGTGGGGAGGGTGAAAGGGGCGTCACAGGATGACCTGATATTGAGAGCTTGGTGTGGACTTCAGGTGCTGGACATCAGGCGGTTCTGTCCCAACCTCTGCGCTTCCTCAGAGGCAGTGCATCCACGCCGCTCATTCCAACACCCCGTCAACAGCCACAGCCTGGTCGGCCCCGCCGTAGCCCCGGCACCGGCAATCCACAGGGAGCAGTCAATGTCAAGTCGTCAAGAGGCAACCCACTGGAGGAGACACTGCACTGCTGCCGAGTCACTTCGGTGGTGTTCAAGTGGCGCCTGTTCTGATCTAACATACACAGGACACCACCTACTAAGCCTCCCTACTGACGACAATAATTGCTTAGTCGCGGAGCCGGCGTGAGTGAGCTCTCCCTCCGGAGGGCGCCACCACGTCCGTCCAACGACAGCCCCCATGGACTCGCCGATACCGGTGACCCCGACGGAACCAAAACCAAGGCCACAGACGTGGAGAGGACATCGAAATTGAGGTCACCATGAGAGCAGGGCATGAAGGGCCACAGAATTTGAGATTTTTTTTATGCTGCTGATCGATGAGAATGAGGATGATTAAGATGATGCTACGGATTTCCATTTCGGTCTGAGACTACATGACAGGGCTGTACTCTACGCTTCCTTTCATAATATATCCCGGCGTCAACCAGGCCCGAGAGATACAGGCACCTGCAGTGTTGGTCAGGAAAATTTGAGCAACACTCTCAGAAACGCATCCATTAAGTGGGATGAAACTCGACTGTGTGGTCCCAGTCTTCCCAACTGAGTCCGCAGCAAACGGGATTCGAACCCGCAACCTCACAGCGGGAGTCCGCGACGCTAACCACTTCGCCACGGCGGCTGGTATCTTATTTTATTTTCATTTCCAGCTTTATCAGCCTGCTCAGAATAGTTTAGTTTAGTTTAAGCTTAGTTCATTTCATTTTTATTTAGTTTTAATCTGTTTAATTTACCTTATTTGTATTTGCCGCGTGTTCAGGCTGTTCAGAATATTTGAGCTTTTGTTTAGCTTAGCTTGGCTCATTTTTATCTAATAATATTAGATTCTTTAGCTCAGTTAATTATATTTCCATTTCCTGCTTCTTTAAACACACAACACACACACACACACACACACACACACACACACACACACACACACACACACTGACACATTCACCTACACACACTAACACTCATTTACACACGAAAGCTCACTCACACACATGCTCTCTCTCTCTCCTCTCTCTCTCTCTCTCTCTCTCTCTCTCTCTCTCTCTCTCTCTCTCTCTCTCTCTCACACACACACACACACACACACACACACACACACACACACACACACACACACGCACGCACGCACGCACGCACGCACGCACACACACACACACACACACACATGCACGGAGCAGGCACAGACACGCACAGGTACGCACGCACGCGCACAACACCCTCGATCTCCTTAGTTATGAGTTAAACAGATAAATCATGTTTTTGGGTTTTTTTTTTGTTGTTGTTGTTGTTTTGTTGGTTTTTTTTATCATATTTCTATTTCCTTTGTTTTTCTGATTTTTATCATGTTTTTGTTTTTATTCATCTCATATCATTTTCCTTCGGTCCGGATCATTATTTTTATAACCTATCAGTTAAAGATAAAGAAAACCACGAGGCAAAAAGAGGAGATTATTTATGACTCCTTTCACGAAACATTCCCCAAGTTGACGGGTATTCATTTCTCCGAAATTAGATTCAGCGAAACAGACCGTATCAAAAATCAAGGTGGAGAAAGGGAGGAAAAAAAGCGGGAGAGAATGGGGGGGGGGGGGGGGGGGGGGGAGGGGGGGGGGGGGGGGAATATTTCAGTGCCCGAGAAAAAAAAACCCCCCGGAGAGACGGGATTGAGCTGGTTATCTAGAAGCAGGGGCAGATCATTTTGTCTATTACGGGGAGTAAGCAAGTGTCCATTTTCATTCTCACAGGACTACAGGGCCCCGAAATAAAAGATTGTTTATGGAGGAGGATAGGAGAGAGAGACGGGGGGGGGGGGGGGGGGGGGGGGGGGGTACAGAGGGAAGGAAGGAGTCAAAATTTGCTCTCGTTCCGCGCAAGAGACGTCCATTGATAAGGAAAAAGGCAAAGGCATTTGCTTTGATAGTGCTTCTAGGATAGAAATACAAGAACTTAAACAAAACAATAGCAACAACAACAAAGCTGGGGGGGGAAAATTCCAAAGACAAGGAACCATTTGTGAAGAGACGCAAGATCTGTCGAAAAGAAGTCGATGAAAAAAAAAAAAACATACAAAAACAAAACCTCTCAGAACAAAGGTTGAATTAAAGTAGAGATGAGAGCAGGATTCAGAACACCATGCAAATAAATTAAATAAGATGGAAGAATCGTGTTGAAAAAAAAAAAAAAGGAGGATGGGATGGATCGTGAAAACAGAACGAAAGGCGCAACAGACCTAAGAAAAAATGGAGAAGGGAGAAATCTTCACCAAGAATAGAAGAGATTGTGACAGAGAACGGAAGGGCGGAGAAAATTCGTGCGTAAGGAAAAAAAAAAAAAAAAAAAAAAAAAAGGAAAGATGGAGGGAATCATGACACAAAGTATGTAAAGATGCGAAGAAAAGAGAGATCACGACAAATAACGCAAGATGATGGAAAGCATCAAAGAACGAAAGATGAAAGGATTGGTGATAAACAAATGCAGATTGGAAGGTTCAGGACGATCAAGAGAAGACGTAAGCCATCATCACAAAGGGCTGAAGAAAGGAGGGAACCACATCTATGAATAGAAGATGGATGGGCTCATGACCCCAATAAAAAAAAAAAAGGAAGACAGAAGGGATCATGTAGAGAATAACAGCTGGAGGAGGAAATCAGGACAAAGAACGGTGGATGAAAGGAGTCGTGCAAAGGATCATACAGAAAGGATGGAAGATAGGGGGGGGAAATATGTAACAAAGAATGCTCAATGAAAAGAATCACAATTAAAAAAACAAAATGCGGGGAGGACAGAACTTGAAAAATGAAGGAAGATTGACAGAATCATTGAGAAGAATGTAAGATGGGAGCGGTTGTAACACAGGATGAAAAAAAAAAACTGAAGAGACGATGAGCCCGACCCCCCTCTCCCCCACCATTGTCTCTCTGTCTGTGTGTCTGTCTGTCTGTCTGTCTCTCTCTCTCTCTGTCTGTCTGTCTGTCTCTCTCTCTCTCTCTCTCTCTCTCTCTCTCTCTCTCTCTCCTCTCTCTCTCTCTCTCTCTCTCTCTCTTCTCTCTCTCTTCATAAAGGAAGGAGGAAAGAATGGTGACAAAGAAAGGAAGATGGAAAGATTCACAACAAAGAATGGAAGACGGAAGAGATGATGACGTATCCGTGCATGTTAGTGATAGATGGAAAGGGTCTTGACAACGAATGGAAGACGGGGGGGGGGGCGGCGGGGGGGGGGGGGGGGGGGCGGGGGGGGGGGGGGGGGGGGGGGGGACACGGACAACAAAAGACCGAGAATGCGGAAGGATTATGACCAAGACTTGAAGATGGGAGCGACAAAAAAAAAAAAAAAAAAAAGATGTTGAGTTGGGAGGGATTTTTGTTCTGAGATGCCCGAAGGGCAGACGGATTTTCAAAAAAACAAAAAAAAAAATCGTCACCGACTGAGGGCTTTATGCGGTCAATAACCAGTTCTACCGCCTGTCTCTTTCCTCTGTATGCGGGCCTCTCTCTCTCTCTCTCTCTCTCTCTCTCTCTCTCTCTCTCTCTCTCTCTCTCTCTGAAAGGCTGGAGTCCTACTAAAACGACTCTTCCCAAAATCTGCATGCTTTCAGAACTGAAGTATGTATTCACAGTTTATCGAATTATTTTTTCTTTTCGAAATCAGCTGACATTATCACCCTTCACCCACCCCCACCCCCCTCCCGCTTCCCTCCTCGCCTCCTCTTCACCCTCCCACAAAATCAGTGCTAGGTAATGTAGTATGCAACATAGAATTGTTCTAAATGTCTTCTATGTTTTTGCATGGGAACGAATATTGTGTGGCCGTCATTTTTTTTTTTAATCTTAGAAAGTACTGTGTTTATTCCGTAGACAGAGTGTAAAATTAGACTCAGATCATGGGATCATCCTCACCACACACACACACACACACACACACACACACACACACACACACACATTTTTTCACGATTTTTCATGATACCGCTAATCTCATTAGAAACGTCTAAACAAAGATAATGGGCTCAAGGTGTGTTGGATTTCTTCGGGTTTATCTCCGTTTCACAGATGTGTATCTATTT
Source organism: Conus betulinus (assembly GCA_016801955.1). Classification (NCBI taxonomy): domain Eukaryota; kingdom Metazoa; phylum Mollusca; class Gastropoda; order Neogastropoda; family Conidae; genus Conus; species Conus betulinus. Next base: position 116,905 of record JADBJO010006982.1, read on the forward strand.
GTCTCTTCTGAATAAAACGACATCTCAGTCATACGAAGCGTTCAGTCAGTGACCTCATAACTTGTTTCCAAGAAATCGTGGTAGCTGACTGTTGTCTGGTCCGTCTCGGGGCTTTATTGTTTCACATGTTCTTAAAAACGCATTTTTGTTGATTCTTATCAAACATACCCACCTTTTCTGAATTCTTATCTCATTTACCCATCCATTTCTTTTGATTCTAACTCATTCTGCCCCTGTACATTTAAACACATTTTGCTAATATTTACGTTTCTTAGATTTCGTATTTGATATAGATTTTCGTAACATATTCTGGCTGCTCTCAACATCTCGTGAACATGTGTGTGTGTGTGTGTGTGTGTGTGTGTGTGTGTGTGTGTGTTGTTGAGGATGATCCCATGATCTGAGTCTAATTTTACACTCTGTCTACCCACAAAATTCTTTCTTTTTTTCAAATATATTTCAAAAGTACATATTTTCTGTTCTTCATATGAAGCCAACAGATCCTGAATACAAGGGCGAGTCTGTCTGTCTCTTTCTTCG
>JADBJO010006983.1:2500-15000 GCA_016801955.1 Conus betulinus
ATATATAAAGGTAGTATAATGTAAAACAAATGAAGGATAAAGAAATACAAGACAATCTGGTAACAGAAATCCGTTAGGTGCACACACACACACACACACACACACACACACACACACACACACACACATATTGACACACATGCACGTGTGGACGCGCGCGCGTGCACACACATGCGCACACTCAGACACACACACACACACACACACACTCTCTCTCTCTCTCTCTCTCTCGCTCACACACACACACACACACACACACACACACACACACACACTTACAAACACACACGCACGCACATGCACGCGTCCAAACACACACACACACACACACACACACACACACACACACACACACACACACACACACACACACACACACAACACACACACACAGACACACACACACACACACACACACACACACACACACACACACACACAAACACACACACAAACACCTGCTGTATCTCTAGCTCCATCCGTAGCAGTTCCCGTCTTGGGTTTGGCGGCGAGGCGAGGCAGACAGATCCTTCCCCTCGTACTCAGACCTGTCCACCTCCGTAGAGTGCGACACTTCCGTCGTCCCGTACCCTGAACTGTCCTCACCTCTGTGAGGCGTGTCGGCAGGGTCGTAACCTCTCGACCCGGACGCCTCGGCCAGGATGGGCAAGGAGGTGGGGGCCAGCGAGGAGATCTTGGGCGTGCTGCCCACGGGGCTGCCCACCTGGCTGGAGGCCTCGCCGCGGTCGGAGAGCGACAGCTTCTGGATCCTCAGGTCCCGGGAGTCTTTGTGGCTCTGCTGGCGGACCAGGAAGATGCTGGGCAGCGAGCCCAGCTCGGAGTCGTCCTCCTGGAGGCGCTTCTCGCGGAGCAGCTTGGCTTCCATCACCCGCTCCAGCACGGCGTTGGCGTCGTGCGAGGAGAAGCGCGTTGGCGCTGTTCTCCGAACAGGTTCTGAAAGTCACGGCCCCGGTGATGGTAAATGTATGTGATAGTCCGGGGCGTGCGTGCGTGCGTGCTTGTGTGTGTGTGTGTGTGTGTGTGTGTGTGTGTGTGTGTGTGTGTGTGTGTGTCTGTGTCTGTGTGTGTGTGTGTGGGGGGGGGGGGGAGAATGTGTGTGTGCGTGCGTGCGTGACTGGCCTATCTCCACTGACCTCGGGACCTTTGATGACTGGATGTTGCTGAGGGAGGTACGTGTGTGTGTGTGTGTGTGTGTGTGTGTGTGTGTGTGTGTGTGTGTGTGTGTGTGTGTGTGAGAGAGGAGTGAGTGTGTGTGCTCGCCTGTGTGTGTGTGCGTTTAGGTGGGTAGGAAGGGGGGTGGATGGATAGTAAATAGCACTGTAATTAAATGAAATTAAACCGCGCTTTAATTAGAGGGGGGGGGGGGGGGGGGGGGGGGGGGGGGGGGGGCGGGGCTGTAGATAGTTCAATGCTTTCATAATTAAGTGAAAGCAAACCGCGATGTGATTGAAATCGTAATTGTTTTCTTCTTCTTCTGCATGAACGAAAGAACACCTCAGGCCGGAAAGGATAGGCAGCACCCCGGGTGTTCTCATCTTCTCCAGCCCACCTGTTCCTGTTCCCTTTGGTCTGCTCTTTGATCCGGTCCAGCAGGTTCTTGGCCCGGGGTCTCCGCCGGCTGTGTGCCGGCTGGAGAGGCCTCATCAGCATCCCACAGACCGCGGCGTTCAGCGTGATGCCAGAGATCAGCATCAGGGCGTTCTTCCAGTCCAGCTCCTGGAACCAGTGTTGTATGACGTACACGTGAGAAAGAGAGAGAGAGAGCGAAGGGGTGGGGGAGGGGAAGGGGAGGGGGGAAAGGGGAAGACAGACATGAGCGAGAGAGAGAGAGAGACCGACACATAGAGACACACATAGCGAGAGACAGACAGAGAGAGAGGGAAAGCGAGACAGAGAAAAGAAGGGGAAGAAAAAGAAAGAAAGAAAGAGGGAAAGGGCGGGAGGGGGAGATAGGTAGACAGACAGACAGAGACACAGGGACAGACAGACAGACACAAAGAGAGAGTAGAGAGAAAGACAAAGAAAGAGAGAGAGAGAGAGAGAGAGAGGAGAGAGAGAGAGAGAGAGACAGACAGACAGACAGACAGACAGAGATAGATAGAGAAAGAGTGTGTGTGCGATGTGGGGCGGAGTGGCGGGGCAAGCTGCGGTTTAAAGTCATATTAGAGATCAACATCAAGTTGGGATCCAGTCAGCCCCATAAACTTCAGTGCGGACTGAGGGGCGTATTCCTGCAGTTACCGCACGACACCAAATCGTGCTTTAAAAACAAATCTGCAACTACCACTGTTGTGCAGCTCAGACAATGACGATTCATTCATGTCCAACCCATTTGGTTTATCTGTACACCCATTTGGATTATCTGCACACCCATTTCGATTATCTGTGATAGTTTTTGAGATAATTACGGCAATGGACAGGAAACGGATTCGGGTAGAACTTCACTGAATCTTGTGGCAATTTTTGAATGATGACGGACAGACAAAGCAAAATGGGCCGATTGCGTTCATTTTGGACAGCGTTTACGTCTCATTCCCCTAGCCGTCAGATGTTGCATAGCACAGAATAAGATGGAGGTAGGGCGTGGGGGTGGTGGGGGGGGGGGGGGTAAATACGTTCGCAACAAAGAAACACGAACGGGCACGCAAAAGCAAATGGTCAATCAGCTTGCTCTTGCTCTGTCTTGATATTTACTCACAAAAAAATGTGTACTTTCGAATGAATTAATGTTCGAACTAAAGTACCGACAGAGAGGATGGTGGTGATCAATAGCAGTGACAATCACAACGCGGATGTACTCTAAAGGCAACTCGGGAAGGGACGCCGGCAGTCACTGGCCAGCAAGAGGAATTCGGACAGGTGGCGAAGATGATGGCAATATTGATCATTACCAATAATAACAATGACATTGGTATATCAAAGGGGACACTGGTGGAAAACCGACAGACACTGACCTGCAACAGGAACTCGGACAGGGGGGCGAAGATGAAGGTACCGATGCCAGAGCCGCAGACGGCAATGCCAGTGGCCAGCGCTCTCTTCTTCTCAAAGTAGTACCCCACGCTGACGATAGAGGGCAGGTAGATCATGCCTAGCCCGAACCCTGAACATACACACACATACATACACGCGCACAATTAAAAAAAAACAAAAAAACACACACTTCCCTTTAAAAAAAAAGCTACTTTCTGATAAATATCAAGACCAAATTTGTTTATTGAACAGTAAAGGATCCAGCTTGTACGTTTGCCTTTGATAGAACATTAAAGTGTTTTCTAATCAAATTTACACTTGGATCCTTGGCGGAGAGAAAACACAGCAGAAAGAGATCATGTCTGAAGGGGGGGGGAGGGGGGGGGGAGCGGGGTAGCTCCACCTGCACATTTGGATTCTCGCGTGGGGACACCCTGAAGCGAAATGTAAAGGGAAAAGACCAGGGGGGAGGGGAGGGGTGGGGGGTGGAGAGCAGGGCGTGAGAAGAAGGGGGTGGGGGTGGACAGGGGACACAACCAATCCACGATGTCAACAGAAGAATAGGGAAGCTGCCACTTATCCCGCACTACTGAAATCACGAAGGAGTTTTAGCGTTGCTACGTTGTTTGTTGAGATCTTTATTAAAAAACCAACCAACCAACCAACAACCAAACACAAGCCTGCAAGCGATGTTCTCGGCCGGCCTGTACCAAACGAAAAGCTGGACAAGAAGCGAAGTGCAAAGCGGCATCTCCAGCTCAGGCTCAGGGGGGGGGGGGGAGGGGGGGGGGGGGGGGGGGGGGGGGGGTGGGGGGGGGGGGGTGGGGGGGGGGGGGGGGGGGGGGGGGGGGGGGGGGGGGTGGGGGGGGGGGGTATAGGGGGGGGGGGGCACATTTGGATTTCTCGGTGGGGACACCGGGAGGGGGAAATGTAGAGGGGAAAAGGGAGGGGGGGGGGGGGGGGGGGGGGGGGGGGTGGGGGTGGGGGGTGGGGTGGACAGGGGGGACACAACCAATCCACGGGTGGGGGGGGGGGGGAAGGGGGGGGGGGCACTTAGGGGTGGGGGAAATCACGGAGGGGTTTTAGGGGGGGGGGGGTTGGGGGGGGGGGATCTTTATTGAAAAACCAACCAACCAACCAACCACCGAACACAAACCTGCAAGCGATGTTCTCGGCCTGTACCAAACGAGGCAGGACAGAAGCGAAGTGCAAAGCGTCATCTCCAGCGCAGGCACAGGACAGGCTACACTCTGAGCCGGGGCTTGGGGGGGGTGTGTCCACGGAGGGGGCGTTTCTCTCTCTCTCCTGTCAGCGTTTTACTGTCTCTCTCTCTCTCTCTCTCTCTCTCTCTCTCTCTCTCTGTATGTGTGTATGGGAAAGGAGGGGGGGGGCTAATATACCTGTATAAATTTGTATTTTATATGTTAATGTAGGTGTGAAGGTAGGTATGCGGAATAACATGTGTGAATGTATATTTTGTAGTATTTTATGGATTACAAATCTATGCTATATACGTGATGGTTTTGTTAATTACAGACAGCTGTGGAAAAAAAATACCATAATCCTTTCAAAACTGATGCTTCTTGCGATACTATCCTTCATCGCTGAGCATTGTGCCGATATATCATCACCATGTTAAATTACAATAAATCCACATCGAATTTGGCCATGCATACTGCAGACATGGGACTTCAAACTACGCTCGAGCTCATCACACGCGAAAGAATACTCCACAAGGACACACGTCGTCAGTTGACGTCAGAGAGTTTACCTAGAACGTCACGTCATAAGGAACACGTGACGTCATCTGAGGACAAAGGGGGGGTGGGTGGGGGAGGTAGAGAAACAGGAGAGGGAAAGAGCCTGGCGGGATGGCGGAGGAGTAGTGGGGGGAGGGAGTGGGGGGGGGGAGGTCATGCGTTGTGTCCATGACATCATCTGAGGTCCAAGCACGTGGTACTTACCGCCCATTATGCCGTATGTCAGAATGAGGATGTCGACAGAGGGCGCCATGGTGCTGAGGAGGAAGGCCACTCCGGCCACCACACTGCCCGCCACTGTCACTGGACGACAGCCGAACTTGTTGGTCAGCGCGCTGACCACTGGGCCTGTTACACACACAATGAAACATCAACGTCACTGGACAACAGTGAATCTTGCTGGTCAGTTCATCGAGCACTTCGCCTGTTACACACACAATGAAACATCAACGTCACTGGACAACAGTGAATCTTGCTAGTCAGTTTAGTTCATCGATCACTTTGCCTGTAACACACACAATGAAACATCAACGTCACTGGTCAACAGTGAATCTTGCTGGTCAGTTAGATCATCGATCATTTTGCCTGTTACACACGCAATGAAACATCGTCACCGGACATTAGAGAGTCTTGTTTGTGAGTGCACTGATCACCGAGCCTTTCACACACACACACACACACACACACACACACACACACACACACACTGAAACATCAATGTCACTGGGCGACGGACAAACTTGATGGTCAGTGCGCTGACCACTAGATTTGTCACACACACGCACCCCGCCCCCCCCCCCTGCCCCCCCCCCCCCCCCCCCCCCCCCCCCAACACACACACACACACACACACACACACACACACACACGACTGATCACTGAACGACAGCCAAACTTGCTGGTCAGCGGGCTCGCAAGTCACGGTGACTGATGTTAGTCAACACAAAACCCCACAGAACTGCATGACTGTGACATGTGATGCTAGTGCGCAGATAAAAAAAAAAATCCTGTACAATTGCATAACTTACAGACAAACGATCTTGCCCTTAGTCAACAGAAAGGCCCCACCGAGCTGCAGAACTCGGAAACTTACGGTCAATCGGCGGTAACAGCCTGTACAACTGCTGAACTCACTGACAATTACATTACAATTCACCAACGAGAACAGCCCCACTGAACTGTCGACCTCTGACACTTGTGCCACCAAGCAGTAAACGCTTGTGCAGCTGCAGAACCTGCTGACAAACGATATTACTATTAGCTACCAGAAAGAATCCACAGAACTGCCAAATGGTTTTCTTTCTTTCTTTTTCTTTCTGCGTACGCAGGCTGACACGGACACTGCCTGTATAGACAGGCAGTGGAGTTTTGTGTGTATGACCGTTTTTATCCCGCCATTAAGGCAGCCATACTCCATCTTCGGGGAAGGTGCATGCTATGTGTAACGTGACATCCATACCAACGGCCAAACTGGCCTTTCTCTTCCCCGAAAGTTGGTGATGGGATTTTACGTGTGTGCAATATGTTGTGCGTGCGTTCACACACGGAAACCTCGGTTTATAGTCTCATTCGAAGGACTGTATGGGGAATGGAGTCAGAACCGATGTTAAATTCCGAGGGAAAATCCCCCTGTACCGAAATTCGAACCCGTAACCCCAGGATTACGAGTCCGGCGCTCTACCAACTGAGCTATTCCGGCCCCCTGCCACATATGAAACCGATATGAGTGAGCAGCAAACGTCTGTGTAAGTACTGAATTCAGGAGAGAGAGAGAGAGAGAGAGAGAGAGAGAGAGAGAGAGAGAGAGAGAGAGAGAGAAAAAAACTCGAGAACTAAAGTTACCAATCAAGAGAAGAAAAAAAAAGCTCACAGATCTACAGAAGTAACTCAACAGCAAAGGATACTAGTTGGAAGGAAAAGCTCAAAGAAATCACTCATCGCCAAATAGCATTTGTCTAGAGCAAACAAAAGACCCCACTGAAGTCACTCACCAGCAAAACACTTTCACGTGGTAAGAAAAAGCTCTAACGAACTCGCTCACCACCAAATAACATTACTCCAGAGCAAACAAAGAGCCCACTCACCAGCAAATACTATCACGTGGTAGGAAAAAAGCTCTAACGAACTCGCTCACCACCCAGTGACATTACTCCAGAGCAAACAAAAGAGCCCACAGAACCACAGGTCACCCCCACACACACAGGACATCAGCCAACAAGGCAAAAACACAAAAGCCTGCAGCAGCGCAGAACTCACCGGCAAACAGGTAGACCCCGCAAAGCAGGGAGCCCACCAGGGACACCTTGCTCTTGCTCTCCTGGAAGTAGTCGGAGAACTCCAGCAGGAAGACCCCGAAGGAGTAGCCCAGGCCGTCCACCACTATATGTTGCAGAACAAGGAGGCGGCCACGATCACCCAGCCCCACCCTCCGTCCGGGGGGCTGGGGATGTAGTCCTCGTAGCTCTCCGTGCTGACGTTGGACGCGCCGGACTCGTGTCGCTGTCGGTCGGCGCTGGCGCTGGCTTTGGGGGACGTGGGGCGGCGGTCGTTGAGGCTGGCTGCGGCGAGGTGGGCTTCGGGCGTGACCGTTGGGCGCCATGGGTGGCCGGCGAGGTCTTCCCTCCGTTGTGGTCTTGGGCTTTGGGTTTGTTGTTGTCTGGCGCCATGGTCTGTGAGATTCTGCCAGACGGGAGATTCGGCACACGTTTTTTTTTGTGTGTGTGTGTGTGTTGGTTTGGTTTGGGCTTCCTTCCCGAGCAAATGTAACTAACGTCCCCCTCTCTTTCTTTTTTTTTTTTTTTTTTTCCTTTTTTTTTTTGAACAAATGTAATCACTTTTTAATGTAGAATAACCAGTCTGTTTCTTTTTCAATGTGTCTCGAACACTTTTTTCAACTTTGTTTACTTTTGCACTACTTTTTATCCAGAACAGTTAAAAAAAAAAAACACTTTTGGGTCCGTTTTTGTTTGTTTTTCAATCAGTGCACCATATGCGGTATTTCAAACAGTCTCAGATTACTAAGCTTATTCGGCAAAGGACAACCATAGGAACAACGCACCAAACGATTTAAAATGACCAACTCCAAAACCACTTATCTGCATGTCTTTCAATCAATATTTGAAACAAGGCTGTGAGAACACACACGCACACAACGTGGAACAAGATTTTTTTTTTTTATTCTACTGAGCAAAACTCGACTCGTTCAACACATTGATACCATCTACACGATTAAGAATCTCGTGCTCAAACACAGCTTCCGTGGCTGCGTGTGATCCTGGAGAAATTCGGCGAGAAGGAAATTCTTGTCTGTAAGAACCACGTCCATCACAGCGATCACTTAATTGTGGTTCACAGTTTGATAAAAATGGTCGGTTTTAAAAGGTCAGTATATATTTGCCCTGAGCCTCTGAAAAGACAACTCTCAAACAAATTATTCCCCTTTAATTATTGATATGTTAAAGAAAACCGCTGAAGTTTGATTCAAAATTAAAAAAAGAAAAGAACAACTAACAAACAGCCAAGTTTCCAATTACCTTAACACTGGCAAGGTATCACCGATCGCACATGAGACTCAATGGTCCATACAGTCCATGTTTTGTTCTGAGGGTTCGGATGTGCCAAGGCTCCAGATGCGCCCAGGGGTCAGGTGTACCCAGGATCCAGATGCAACCAGGATCCAGATGCGCCCAGGGTTCACTGGTACCCAAGATCCAGATGCACCCAGGGTTCAGATGTACCCAGGATCCAGCTGTATCCACGGTTCAGATGTACGTTGGATCCAGAACCACGCAGGGTTCAGACGTACCAAGGACCAGATGTAACCCAGCCTTCAGATGGCGCTAGCAGGATGGTCAGACTGTACTGTGTCCCGGAATGTCAGAGGGCGAACTGTGCAGGGCTAGCAGTGAGGTGTCTTATGTCCATTCAGACTGACCAGAGCAGTCCACCGTGGGGGATGGAGGACGGAGGATCTCTGTCTTAGGCCACCACTAGCAGGGTCAGGTGGGTTCTCTCCGCCTCTTTTCGTGGTGGGTCATGGTCCGGCGCCACTTCTGAAAACACACACACACACACACACACACACACACACACACACACACACACACACACACACACGATGTATATTTTCAGCTACAGCTGTCCTTTCATTGAAAGTGTTCATTTCAATATCAATTGAAAAAACGGATCTAGACGCTCACACACACACACACACACACACACACACACACACACACACACACACACCCCCACACACCCCCTCCCCCCCCCCCCCCCTCACACACTCACACATTCACTCACACTCACTCATAATCACACAAGAGGACACAAAAACAAACAACAGAACACTTGGGAGATTCCGCACAAGGAAATGCTTTGGAAAAAAGTAAGTTCTAAGGCTGGGTTTGAAAGATGCAACAGGAGCGGAATGCCTAATATTCAACGATGGGGAATACCAGAGCTGGGAACAGTACACAGTACAGGAACAGAAGCTATGAGGTTGAAGTCTGAAGCAGGAGAGAGAGAGAGAGAATGTGGACAAGGTAACAAAGTCACGTCTTCTTCTTGGCGCACGCCTCGCCTTGGTCTACACGGTCAATCCGGCCCTTGAGATGAACAACGTCTTTTTTTTCCCCTCCACCATCCCCGTCTTCACTTTTTTTTGTCTTTTTTTTTTCCTTCTCTTTTACTTTTCTTTAAAAAAGAAAAAAAAAAAAGTCCTTGAACTAGGGGATTTGATCATTACACGTGGATGGTGGTCAGCCTTCCTTTAACATCGGTCCAAGATCATTGACATGATTTTGAATTTGAGGTCTGGGCATTTCAGTTCGCGCGTAGTCCCCCGTCTTTGATTCGCTTGCAGCCTTGACATGACCACCGTGGTCGGCTGGGCCATGAATGACCTGACCTGACCTGACCTGACCTGACCTTACCTGACCTACATCCAGAACCCGGGGTCACCAGCTGCAAAACGGCGGTGACCGTGCCGTCAGCGAGAGATGACAACACACGCGCGCGTCCCGATTTCCTCGGCAGGGATTTTAGCAAACGTGCCTGGACTGCGTCCCACACCTTTAACCCATACTGCACCGTCGCGCTGTGCGGAGTGCCGCCCTTGGCATGGGGGTAAATTGTTGATGAGGGGATTCAAGAGTTAATCCGGGATGTGGATAAGTGGCTTTGTGGACAGTGTTTTTAGGTCACGTAGAAACTGGGGTGTGGTAGCTTTTGTGCCTGAAAATCAGGTAGAAAAAAAAAAAATCATAAATGATTTTTTTTTTTAATGCGTACCATTCCCACTTTTGAAAGGTATCATCACGCACTGATGGCTAGCTGCTGAGGTACGCAAATTAGAAAAAAAAATCAAGTATATGAAATTCGCAATTCTTTAATGCCTCAAGCCACAAAACTATCAGTCTGTGATGAGCACGAACCGTCGCTGGATTAAATAGAAAAAAAAAAAAGGGCCTCGGTTCATTTGCACTGTAATGTCCAGTGCGATGGACTACGTTCCCTCCCAAATCTTTTCCCGCCTGAGAGCGAAACAGTGATGGCGAAGCGAGCGAAACGTCCGGTATTTAGTTTCAAAGTGAGTTGACTGGAGGCGGAAACAACCAAACTCAAAAGAAAAATGACTATTCCGCCGAAGACAACAAAACAATGAAAGAGATACATCAACAATAAGAAGGATACTCCTTGTAGTGTGACATGTTCCCCTGTAAATAGTTGCTTGTTAAGTGGCGGAGTGACGGCCACTCTTTTGAAGAGACAGCAAATCAAAGGCCCAAATGCAACATCCATTTGTCGCCAGCCAAAAAAAAAAAAAAAAAGAAATTCATATCCCCTTGACAAACTGTGTAGGACAATCCATGGTGGAAGTAAACGCAAAGAAGTTTACATTTTTTCTTTTTGAATATCGGTGGCGCTGTCCTAGGACGGCAGGCTCTCCCCAGGAAGACCAGCTTGACTTGCAGATAGAGAAAGGCAAGTTGTGACGAATTTAGGTGGCATATCACAATACAACCATAAATCTATGATTTACACACACACACACACACACACACACACACACACACACACACGCACGCACACACACACACACGGACGCACGCACGCACGCACGCACGCACACACACACACACACACACAATCACATTCTCTTTCTCTCACTCACACATATCCTCACTCGTAGGTCCAAGTGCTCGCGCGCGCTCTCTCTCTCTCTCTCTCTCTCTCTCTCTCTCTCTCTCTCTCTCTCTCTCTCTCTCTCTCTCTCTGTTTCAATCTCAATGGTAATACACCTAACTAAACTAAAAGCATAACTACTCGCCAAAACCTGCATTTGGCTCCTCTGTGCCTAAAACTTCAGCTGAACGACACTTCTCTATCGAACAGGTAGACGAGCATCGTGTTTTGGGGGTCACGATAGTATTGGATTTAACATGGCAATTTCATCTCAATAACTCATGTTTAACATTTCCACAGACTGCGTGCCATGCTATACCAATGCCCTTTTTTTTTCTTACAAGACTGAACAGCTGTTCCAGCTCAGGAAATCCCTTCTCCCCTACCCCTCTCTTCACGATGTGGCTACAACTCACATTCACCGAGTTTACACAATACGAATACGTCAAAATAGTTCAAGAAATATTTACATAAACATTTTAAAGTCTCAATAACTTGATTATTCTATCAAAACCATTAACTTCCATTTGCAAAATCTTCTGTAAACCATACACTGAATACACTGCCTGATCACGTGACCTACTCCATTAAATCGGTCATCCCCACTCCCGTTCTTTCTCCCATCCCTCTTCTCCTCCCCCTACCCACCATCCTCTCTCCCTCCCCTCCCTTTTTTTTTTCTCTCTCTCTCTCTTTTCGTGTTTGTTTTTTTTTTCGTGGTCGTTGTTCCTTCAGTTCGTCGACCCACCCATGTCAGTATTACATTTCTGAATAGTTAGTTGTCAACGTAGACCTAGTGTTGTTATGTTGAAGTGTCAGTGCGAATGATGCGTGCTGAAATAAGGTATGCGTGTCATGAACAGGCTGCGAGACAAGGGCTCTTCATCCTCGAGTATTACAGTTCAATCAATCTGTTTGCCTGTCTGATCTCTCTCTCTCTCTCTCTCTCTCTCTCTCTCTCTCTCTCTCTCTCTCTCTCTCTCTCTCACACACACACACACACACACACACACACACACACACACACACACACACACACACACAAGGCTACCAAGAACCTCACAACACTGACAACATGAACCACAGAGTCGGAGTTGACAGAAATGCTATACATTCTAACGGCAGTCACTGCGGCAGCTATACCAACCAGTACCAACGCGTACAGAAAACTCAGCAACAAGGAAACAGATACCCCCACCCCACCCTCCCTCCCCCATACAGAAAGAAACCCCAAGTACAGGTTTCGTTTCCGAAGATCCTCATACTGTGGCATAACGACAAGGTCAGACTATACCGATCATAGAACGAGATACGGAGAGCGAGATGAGTCGGAGCCAGTCAACAAGTCTACCCCTATCTAATCAGGAGGAAAAAAACAGAACGAAAACTACCGACTTTTTTGTCTGCCAAAACGTTATCACCGACTTTTTTTTGTCTGCCAAAGCATAATCATCTTCTTTGCTTTAACTGTCCTCTGAGTAGCGGGGTGTATTTATCGTCACGAGTTCAACGTTGTGGTTCCACTAAAGGGAAAAAAAAAATCTGTCCTGACCGTCTTCTTTT
>JADBJO010006983.1:25000-27500 GCA_016801955.1 Conus betulinus
GTTCGATGGTGAAGACCTTACAGTACTAATTGTAGACGGTTTCACGGTGTTTGGGGACACGTGCGATCGTCAAAGCGGTAAGTGTGGACGAGACGAAACCATACTGATGTTTCAAAATTATGTGTTCCTGTGTGAAATACACGATTTTCAAAGTTCAAGCTTTAATAAATCACGAGTGCCCCCCCCCCCCCCCCCCCCCCCCCCCCCCCCAAGCTGTGACACTGGCCTGGTGTGAATGTCTTCCGCTTTGAATCCACGAAGGAAGGAGGCCTGTGTGAGCTTAGTACAGCGAGTTTCTGAGGGTTTTTTTTTTTTCACTCCATCACGACAGGGAGATATGTTGTTTGTTTGTGCTCTGTGAAGAGACTTGCCTCATACAAATTCAATGTTTTGAATTTGCTGAAGCGGGGGCAGTTCGAGCGTGTGTGTGTGTGTGTGCGTCTGTTCAAAGATGGCACACATGATACTGACATAGTCACAGAGCAGCACGTGAAAGGTTGATGTAGAAGGCAACGAACCATCGCCAGCATTGTTGTTGTTGTTATTATTATTATTATTATTATAGTAGTAGTAGTAGTAGTAGTAGTAGCATTATTATTATTATCATTATTATTATTATTATAGTAGTAGTAGTAGTAGCATTATTATTATTATTATTATCATAGAAGTAGTAGTAGTAGTAGTAGATTATTATTATTATTATTATTAGTAGTAGTAGTAGTAGTAGCATTATTATTATCATTATTATTATCGCACACGCAAACATTCAGTGAACAGATCGATAAGTTGACCGACTTTGGACAGCTGATTCGGTCGACCTTCGTCAGCATGTGTGACCCAACCCCGTCATATTCGCCTGCGCGACGATATCGACCACCGCTCGCTATGAGCCAGTCGTCACACTTATATATAAACACGGTTTTTCTTTTCCCCCTATCATCTACCACTGGGGGCCGTATGGGAGAAACAGTTCTGTGCTGATTACTCGCGCGGTCCGCTTCTTTTTAGATACACTCGTATCTATTACATGGTGAAGAGGCCACGAGGAATTCCCTGTGATAAGCCCACTTACTACTACGAAACACGTGTTATACTGAGGTGGATTGACGTGACCTCTGACATGGAACACCTCAAAGACTTCGTTCAGGGATATTTCAAAGCACGCCACTTTCAAGTTTTAAAAGATATGAATATTTCGTTCGTCTCATGCGATTTTTTTTTTTTTTTCTTTTTTTTGTTCGTAGAGAACCGAACTGGTTTTTTTTTTTTTTTCGAGTGTGTATAAAAAAATAAAAAAAAAAACTATTCTGCTGGTGATTTTTTAAAACTAAAACAAACACGTATGGAACCGATTTGATGATTTTGATTGCTACAGCACTGATATGGCCACATACAGTCGGCTGGGCCTTTATATGAAAAACAAATGGGGAGAAAAAACCCAAAAACTGGTCTCTGTGAGCCACACATCATACTAATAAGTAAGAACAGCGGTGTCTGTGAGTCAGTAATCCCACCGCTAGCATGTCACACTAAGGATGACTGGTCTCAACGTTCCATTCATCAAGCGACTAGATGTCACAATGTCGGTTACTGGTCGGGGTAAACCATCCTTTATTGTTTACTGTTCCCCGCCTCATTTCATGTTGACTTTCATCCTCACAATACCATGGCACACAATACAGCTTACTGAAGGCGAACATGTCACGATACAGATCACTTGTCTTTGTGTCGTAGACATCACAGAGCTAACGTGTCACGTTACAGATTACCTGTCTTTGTGTCCCAGACATCACAGAGCTAACGTGTCACGTTACAGATTACCTGTCTTTGTGTGTCCCAGACATCACAGAGCTAACATGTCACGGTACAGACTGCTTGTCCCTGTGTCCTAAACATCACAGGGCTAACATGTCACGATACAGATTTCTTGTCTTTGTGTCCCAGACATCACAGAGAGCTAACACGTCACACACTACGGATTTTGTGTTTTTTTTTTACTTACACAGAGCTAACATGTCACGATACAGATTGCTTGTCTCTGTGTCCTAAACATCACAGGGCTAACATGTCACGATGCAGATTTCTTGTGTCTTTGTGTCCCAGACATCACAGGGCTAACACGTCACACACTACGGATTTTTGTTTTCTTTTTTAGTTACACAGTTATCATAAGAACATGTCACGAGACGGACGACAAGGGTTCTTGTGACCCAGCCATCACAACCACCTGTCGCAGCACGCACTATAGGTCTCCGCTGCCCAGCCCTCACACTGCCAACACGCACCGTTAAAGGGGTTACTGGTGCCCGTGACCTGTCGCCGTCACACGGCTAACCACCCACCATTAGCGGCACAGATTACTGTTCTCCCGCACAGGGACACAAGGCGGGCATCGTGAAGGCTCTTGACCTGCTTGTAGGTCCACTGACTAGGTTGGTGTTCAGAGTCGAACAGATCCACTTAGAACCGGTTACCACTGGACCGACGTGGTTGATATCGG
>JADBJO010006983.1:37500-40000 GCA_016801955.1 Conus betulinus
GACAGAAAGGGACAAGGGACGGTGGCAGTGGGAATACTCGTGGTACATTATGCTGGTTGTATGTTGGATATCCTGATGCATGAAAAAGAGATTTCGTGTGAAGAAGTCCCCCCCTCCCCCTCCCCCCCCCCCCCCCCCCCCCCCCCCCCCCCCCCTACCGGACGAATCAGCGCTGCATCCGTTAAGCGTTGACCTGTACCCAGCACTTTAAGGTTCATGCCGGTTTTGGAGGCTACGCGCTCGCGCGCGCTCACACCCTCACACACACACACACCACACACACACACCAGACCACACACACACACACACACACACACACACACACACACAAACACAACGCGCGCGCGCGCGCGCGCGCGCACACACACACACACACACACACACACACACACACACACACACACACACGACACAGAGACAGGGTGTGAGAGACAGAGACCAAGACAGAGAGAGAGAGAGAGAGAGAGAGAGATACAGAGATACGGAGACAGAAAGACACACACACACACACACACACACACACACACACACACACACACACACACACACACACGGACAGACAGACAGGAACAGAGTCTCAGAGAGAGAGAGAGAGAGAGAGAGTGAGAGACAGACTGACAGAGAGACAGACAGACAGACAGACAGACAGACGAGTCACACTGAACGATACGAAGGAACAAAAAAAAAAAAAAAAAGAGAGAAATACAAGGAAGCGCTGCACCGTCATTTGCCCGAAATAAAAATGTCCACAACCGGCTCGCCATTAACCCACACTGTATCCGGACAGGACCTTTCCGTTAATAACACCGCCCACTGCTCCCTACCCCCCCCCCCCCCCCCCCCCCCCCCCCCCCCCCCCCGTCATTCCACAACCCTGCTGCTCCCCCCCTAACCCACTCACTCACTATCTATGTCAGTTCCGTTTCTAGCGTACAACTGTTATCGATCAGTTGGCTTTTCTCTGGCACTGCACTGCCCTCCATCCATCCCCTTGCCTCCTCCATCACACCCCCACACCAGAGTAAACACAACCGACTTGGAGTTTCGCTGGCAGCATCGCTAAAAATCACGGCAGCTGCCATTATTATCACCACCACTAGCTACGACAACAGCAGCAGCATGCTCCTAGGCCTTTCGTCCGCTGGATCGGACATACAGAATCTGCAGAGCGAACAGCCGGTTTCAGTTTTCGCTTCCCTGTTCCCTAGCAGACCCAAATTACATTAAAAGCACTCAGAATTCTTGCCAGACTATCTCGAGTCATCGGTTCTGAGATTATCCACCACTCAAAACTTTAGTAAAACCGTCTCGAACCATCTGTTCTGAGGTTATTCACCACTCAGAGCTTTAGCAAGATTGTCTCGGACCATCTGTTCTGAGATTATCCACCACTCAGAACTTTAGTAAGACTGTCTCGGACCATCTGCTCTCAGATTAACCACCGCTCAGAACTTTAGTAAGAAAATCTCGGACCATCTGTTCTGAGGTTGTCCACCATTCATAACTTTAGTAAGACTATCTCGGACCATCTGTTCTGAGGTTATCCACCGCTCAGAACTTTAGTAAGACTGTCTCAGACCATCTGTTCTGAGGTTATCCACCGCTCAGACTTTAGTAAGACTGTCTCAGACCATCTGTTCTGAGGTTATCCACCGCTCAGAACTTTAGTAAGACTGTCTCAGACCATCTGTTCTGAGGTTATCCGCCGCTCAGAATTTGAGTCAGACTGTCTCGGACCGTCTGTGCTGAGATTATCCACCGCTCAGAACTTTAGTTAAACTGCCTCGGACCATCTGTTCTGAGGTTATCCACCGCTCAGAACTTTAGTAAGACCGTCTCGGACCATCTGTTCTGAGGTTATTATCCACCGCTCAGAACTTTAGTAAGACTGTTTCGGACCATCTGTTCTGAGGTTATCCACCGCTCAGAACTTTAGTAAGACGGTCTCGGACCGTCTGTTCTCAGGATGATACAGTATCTTCTCCTGGAAGAAAAATTCCCGTCCACAGACCCCGTGAAACAGAGAAGTGATGATGGCCGCAGCACACCAACCCGCACCTGCTGTCCACGCTTCCCCCATTCGCAGGCCAGCTGACACTGACCGCCAATCAGACAGACATGAAGAGTCTCTGTGCTATCGGCGCCACAGTCAGAGCAAGCACTGCCTTCATCGTTGTCGTCGTTGTGGTCATCACCAGGTTTTAGCTAGTCCCGGGCTGAGCCAGCTGACGACTTGGTGTCTGGCAACTTTCATCATCACCGTTGTCACCGTGAGCCAATTCACTGTCGGTGCAGTGCCTGACAGCTTCTCCTGACCCAGACAGAGATACTGTGGGCCAATTCACTGTCGGTTCAATGCCTGACAGCTTCTCCTGACCCAGACAGAGATACTGTGGGCCAATTCACTGTCGGTATCAGTGCCTGACAGCTTCTCCTGACCCAGACAGAGATACTGTGGGCCAATTCACTGTCGGTTCAACTTCTCCTAACCAGACAGAGA
>JADBJO010006983.1:60000-62500 GCA_016801955.1 Conus betulinus
TGACTCTCCCTCTCTCTCTGTAGACATATCTGTCTCTGTCTCTGTCTCTCTCTCTCATTCTCTGTCTCTGTGAGCATATTGTCTGTCTGTCTGTCTGCTTTCTGTCTGTCTGTCTGTCGTCTGTCTCTCTCTCCCTTCCTCTCGTCAGTCTTCTCTCTCTCTCTCTCTCGTCTCTCTCTTCTCTCTCTCTCTCCTACTTTCTCTCTGTCTTGACTCATTTGTATTCTTCTTCTCCTCTCTCTCTCTCTCTCTCTGTCCTCTCTCCTCTCTCATCTCATACTGCCTAATTCGTATTCCCTCTCTCTCTCTGAGTGTTTGTCTCCTCTCGATTTTCCCCCTCCCCCTACCCCCTCATCCTCTCTCTCTCTCTCTCTCTCTCATTCTCTGTCTCTGTGGGACGTATTTGTCTCAATGTCTGTCTCTCTGTATCTCAACGGACTAATTTGTATTCCCTTTCTCTCTTACAGAGTGTTCCTTGTCCTTTGCTAAAAGGAAAGATTTTAACTATTTTCCTCACCTCCCCGCTACCCCCCCCCCCCCTCTCTCTCTCTCTCCCTCTCTATCTCCTACCTCTCCTCTCTCTCTCTCTCGGTCGCTCTCTCTCTCTCTCTCTTTCACAAAGTTTCCTTGGCCTCTGCTAAGAGGAAACTTTCAACTGATACCTTTTCTTCCCTCCTCCCACTCCCCTTTCTCCTCTCCCTCCCTCTCTCTCTCCTCTCTCTCTCTCTCTGTCTCTCTCCCTCTCTTTGTCTCCTTCTCCTCTTTCGTCTCTCCCTATCTCTCTCTGTCCCCGTCCCCCCTCCATTCCACCCCCCCTCCCCCCCCCTCCCTCCCCCTCCCCTCTCTCTCTCTCTTCTCTCTCTCTCCAACCGGGACTCTCTTTGTCCCTCTGTCTAAGCCAGATTTGATGGTCCCCCCCCCCCCCCCTCCCCTGACATTCCCCTTTTTCACACCCCCCTCCCTCCCCCCCCCCCCCCCCCCCCCCCCCCTCCCGTCCTCCCATCCATCCGGCTTTTCTCCTTCCTGTTTCTGTTTTATCATTGACCTTACCGATTTAACTTCTCTCTCTCTCTCTCTCCTCTCTCTCTCTCTCTGATGAATCTCTCGCTCCTCTCTCTCTCTCCTCTCTTCTCTCTCTCTCTCTGTGTGGTGTGTGTGTGTGTGTTGTGTGTGTTGGTGTGGTGTGTGTGTGTGTGTTTCTCTCTCTCTCTGCCTGTCTGCCTGTCTGTCTATCTATCTATATCTATCTATCTCAGACCAATCTTTCTCTCTATCTTCTCATCTCTCTCTCTCGTCTGACTCTCTCTCTCTCTCTCTCTCTCTCTCTTCGTCTCTCTCTCTCTGACGAATATCTCGCCTCAGCGTGGACCTTCTTCTCACATAACAGACACACACACAGTCAAAACGCTGAACAGCACATAGGGTTGATCCTATTCATGATCATGCCGGGGCAGCTGAAACTCGCCCTTGATAACAACAGTAGGAAAACCCAATGCGCCCCTTTGGCGCACAGGCTCATTCCAGTCTATGTACATATGTACATGCACACCACTACATCGCACACGTACACACACGACCACGCGCACGCCGCGGACTCAGAAAGAGAGAGAGGAGAGAGAGAGAGAGAGAGAGAGAGAGAGAGGAGAGAGAGAGAGAGATGCACGCAAACACACACACACACACACACCACACACACACACACACACACGCATGCACGCACGCACGCGCGCGCACGCACACCCACACATACACACACGCCGCACGCTCGCATTGCACACACACGTACGCACACACGCACGCACACACACGCACGTACGCACGCACACACACACACACACACACACGCACGCACGCACGCACGCGCGCACCACCACTCCCCCCCCCCCCCCCCCCCCCCCCCCACACACACACACCACACACATGCCTAGCAACTCTAACCGAGAAGGAACCGATCCACTCTGCTTCCCCGGTGGACAGGTATGGCTGACCTCACATCTCGTGCAGCTGACCTTTAACCTCGGGGTCAACACAAGTTCTTGCCGCACAACAATCGTGACCTTGGCGTGGAAAACCACCCATCACCTGCGGCCACAAAAGCAACTGGCGTGCGTGCGTGCGCGCGCGAGCGCGCGTGTGTGTGTGTGTGTTCGTGTGTGTGTGTGTGTGTGGTGTGTGTGTGTGTGTGTGTGTGTGTGTGATAAATATAGACAGATTATAGATGTGTGTGTGTGTGTGTGGTGTGTGTGTGTGTGTGTGTGTGTGTGTGTGTGTGTGTGCGTGCGTGCGTGAGTGCGTGCGTGCACAACCACTAGCGTGAGCGTGGTGTTATAAACATAGATAAAATATAGATGTGTGTGTGTGTGTGTGTGTGTGTGTGTTGTGTGTGTGTGTGTGTGTGTGTGTGTGTGTGTGTGTGTGTGTGTGTGTGTGTCTGTCTGTCTGTCTGTCTGCCCGTCTACAGTCCTGAGTGTGATCCACCTCTGCCTACCGGTCTTCGTCT
>JADBJO010006983.1:67500-70000 GCA_016801955.1 Conus betulinus
GCCACAGGCCCTGTATGCCACACAGTACCCTGTATGTCACAGGCCCTATATGTCACAGGCCCTGTATACCACAGGCCCTGTATGTCACAGGCCCATAGGCCCCACAGGCCCTATATGTCACAGGCCCTGTATGCCACAGGCCCTATATGCCACAGGCCCTATATCCACAGGCCCTGTATGTCACAGGCTGTATATGTCACAGGCCCTGTATGTCACAGGCCCTGTATGTCACAGGCCCTGTATGTCACAGGCCCTGTATGTCACAGGCCCTGTATGCCACAGGCCCTGTATGTCACAGGCCCTATATGCCCCAGGGTCCTATATGCCACAGGCCCTGTATGCCACAGGCCCTATATGCCACAGGCCCTATATGTCACAGGCCCTGTATGTCACACAGGCCCTATATGTCACAGGCCTGTATGTCACAGGCCCTGTATGTCAGCCCAGGCCCTGTATGCCACAGGCCCTGTATGTCCACCACAGGCCCTATATGTCACAGGCCCGGTATGCCACAGGCCCTATATGCCCCAGGCCCTATATGTCACAGGCCCCTGTATGTCACAGGCCCGGTATGCCACAGGCCCTGTATGTCACAGGCCCGGTATGCCACAGACTTTATAAGCCAGTGGTCAAGCAATGGTCAGACTGGCCATTGGTTGGTCAAGCGATGTCAAACTGACCAGTGGTCAAACCATAGTCAAAATGGCCAGTTGTCAAGCCATGACTGACCCGTGGTCAATTTCCGGTCAATTTAACATTTGCTTGACCACTGGTCAGTTTGACCTTTGCTTGACCACTGGCATATAAGGTCTGTGGCATATATAGGGCATATAGGGCCTGGCATATAGGGCCTGTGGCATATAGGACCTTTGTTGTATGTGGCATATAGGGCCTGTGGTACAGGGCCTCTGGCATATAGTATGATGTGGCGTATAGGGCCTGTGGCATATAGGGCCTGTGGCATATATAGGCCTGTGGCGTATAGGGTCAGGCCTGTCCCGTTCCCCCGTCCCCCGTATCCCCGCCGCCTTATTGCAATAACATGTATGGACATGTCATTAAAAAGAACGCCGTTGATATTGAAAATCGACCAGTCTAATCATAATGCTAACATGAAATCAAAATGGAGAGCAGACACACATACACACACACGCGCGCGCGCACACACACACACACACACACACGCGCCGCGCGCGCACCACACACACACAGGCACACACGCACACACACACACACACACACACACACCCTGTGAATCACTCTAAGTGGGAAGATGTCAAATTGAAGAACAAAGCGCGCGCGTGCACACACACACACATACACACACACACACACGCGCGCGCGCGAGCCGGGAGAGAGGAGAGAGAGAGAGAGAGGAGGGGAGACACATGGGGGGGGGGGGGGGGGGGGGGGTTCCTTGCTTGTGTATAGGGATAACAATTGAGCGTTTCCAGATGAAAGGTATTTAACCGTTAGACCAGCATTTTTGTATCAAAGAATGTAAAAATTGAACTACATATTGTGGTAAATGCTTCACAACAATTCTGAAGACAAAATGGCGCGCGCGCTGGTGTACCGGACATGGACAGAGGTAAGCTGGTGTACCGGCAATGAACAGAGGTAAGCTGGTGTACCGGGAATGAACAGAGGTAAGCTGGTGAACCGCCGGCAATGAACAGAGGTAAGCTGGTAAGCTGGTGTGTACCGGCAATGAACAGAGGAAAGCTGGTGTACCGGGAATGAACAGAGGTAAGCTGCTGTGTACCGGGAATGAACAGAGGTAAGCTGAGGTAAGCTGGTGTACCGGCAATGAACAGAGGTAAGCTGGTGTACCGGGAATGAACAGAGGTAAGCTGGTGTACCGGCAGTGAACAGAGGTAAGCTGGTGTACCGGGAATGAACAGAGGTAAGCTGGGTGTACCGGCAATGAACAGAGGTAAGCTGGTGAACCGGCAATGAACAGAGGTAAGCTGGTGTACCGGAATGAACAGAGGTAAGCTGGTGTACCGGCAATGAACAGAGGTAAGCTGGTGTACCGGCAATGAACAGAGGTAAGCTGGTGTACCGGCAATGAACAGAGGTAAGCTGGTGTACCGGCAAATGAACAGAGGTAAGCTGGTGTACCGGCAATGGACAGAGGTAAGCTGGTGTACCGGCAATGAACAGAGGTAGCTGAGGTGTACCGGGCAATAAACAGAGGTAAGCTGGTGTAACCGGCAATGGACAGAGGTAAGCTGGTGTACCGGCAGTGAACAGAGGTAAGCTGGTGTACCGGCAATGAACAGAGGTAAGCTGGTGTACCGGCAATGAACAGAGGTAAGCTGGTGTACCGACAATGAACAGAGGTAAGCTGGGTGAACGACAATGAACAACAGAGGTAAGAACAGAGGTAAGCTGGTGTACCGGCAATGAACAGAGGTAAGCTGGTGTACCGGCAATGAACAGAGGTAAGCTGGTGTACCGGGATTGGACAACTTCTGTCCTCACTGTCACACTGCTA
>JADBJO010006983.1:75000-86777 GCA_016801955.1 Conus betulinus
CAAAACTATGATCATAATGAATGCACTGTACAATGACCCAAGTAGCAGGTTCTTGTGCAATGTGTAAACACAATTTTTCAGAAATGTTGTGCGCACTTTGCCTCTACAAGAATCCATATACATTTTCTTGTTCTGGAAGTCGTGCCCAGTCCTGTGTCAGGCGTCTTGTAATTGCTTCTGGATCATTCAGTGGTTTGACTGTAGAGATCCGCCGAATCATCAGTCACAGCAGATGGCTCAGGGCCTGGTTAAACCTCAGAGTAATAGATCATCGATGGTTTGAAATAACCAATATTTGGTTTCGACGACCGGTGTGAGTGTGACAGAGAATAAGGATGGAAAGACAGACACTTTGTGACTTGTCAATTCCCGACGTATCTGTTGACAGTGCTGAAGAGAAGAGATCTGATGACAACGCTGAGGAGGAGAGATCTGATGACAATCCTGAGGGGGAGAGAACCCCGGACTTTTTCTTTAAATAAAAAGGAACGCTGTTAAGTGAGAGCATAACTGTTTTGCTAACATTCTTTTTTTTTAAAAAAAACGTTGCTCCTTTGGCCTGTTTTAGTTTCAAGTGGAATTACATACAGGTTTAGTTGTCCATAAAAAGTAACATATATAAGCATAGGACAGACAATAAGCATTAATTTTTTTTTGTTGGTTTGTCTACTTTTTTAAAAATCAATTGAGTTAGTCCTTTAATTTTATTACAAATTATACCAATCCCTTGAAGCCCATTTTTGGTGCCTCTGATGCCAAAATTTGATGTGCTCTTTCAGGACCCAATCTGAGCACAAAGTTTGTAGGTTATAGAGTGACCCGATTTTGACGAATTGGGCGACTTTTTGCATCCGAGAGTAACGATTAAAATTATGGAAGTGTGTGAGTGTTCATCAGTGTGAAAAAGTGATTTGACAAGTGATTGTCTGAATGGTCCAACGAATTACTTTAATTTTGAAAGCGCATCAAACATTCAAATTCCCAAACGGTGATTACGACGGGATTTTTTTAATGTAATATTGTAAACTTTGAATTTGTGTAATCTTTGTAATCCTGAAATTGTTGGAATTTTCATTCATTGAAAAAAGAAATCCTGGGGTGCTGTGCAGTCTGAGACTGTCGAGTATTGGACCGAGTCCGAGACTTTACCACAGCACTTCCGATGTCAGTCTTTCTGTGTGTGTTTTTTTATTTTTTTTTTTTTTTTTTTTTTTTTTTTTTTTGGGGGGGGGGGGGGGGGGGGGTTTTTCCAGTGGATACAAATAAAAACAAGACAATGATTAAAAGTATAATTTTTTTGTGCAGTGTGCATTCATTGGCACTCAATGAGTCAATCAAATCTGGAGTATTTTTTCATCTGTTCATACAACTCTCTCTATCTCTCTCTCTCTCTCTCTCTCTCTCTCTCTCTCTCTCTCTCTCTCTCTCTCTCTCTCTCGAAGAAAAAGTCTTTGGGAAAAAAGTTTATATTTCGGAAGGTAACCAGTTGTCGGACGAAAAGGACGCTTACCTAGAGCGGCCGTTTGGTCCGATCCGACAAAGGATTGAAAGTCGGACCAAACGGCCGACAACTGCGATCTTTCCGTCTGTCTGATAAATTCTAAACACGCTATGGCAACCCTTATGACACGTGGCAAAGGCTAATGCCCTTATCAACGTTGGTTAAAATCTGATAAAAACACTAGATTTCTAACCCGTCACGTTTTTCTCACCGGAGTGAGAAAACGTGTCGATACACCCGTCACGTTTTTCTCACCAGGTGAGAAAACGTGACGGGTGATAAAATGTGACGTAACAGACGAGCTGTCGCCGAAAATGATACCACCTCCACCACCACCACTCTTACCTTCTCCTGGTCCGTTGGATAATTAGATTATAACAAGAAAAGGTTTAGTCATGTTTGTGAATATACACCACAAAAACAGATCACTACTACTCAATCTTCATTAATACAATTTTTAAAATTCTATGTGGAGAGATGGGTGTGGGAAAGAAAAAAAGGAAGGGGTGTGTGTGTGGTGGGGGGGGGGGGGGGGGGGGGGGGAAGAAAATTTCTACCCGCCTGAGCTGACCGGAGATTAGACTCAAACGAGCAAGCCTTCAGCATTTGATCCAGTTTTCTAGGAGTCCTAGAGGTCGCATCCGCACACTTCTTGCGGGTGGGGGGGGGGGGGGGGGGGGGGGGGGGGGGGGGGGCCCTTTTCCTTCTTTCCTCCCACAAACATGACGTTTACTGGCCCCTTACTTACAATACTGACTCGCCTCCGAATATTTCTTTCTGTCATGTTTATCTTTTCTTAAAAAATCTGAATTTGATCAGAGACATATCTTTTGTGACCCTCCCTCCCCTCCCCCCCCCCTCCCTCTCCCCTCCCTCCCCCTCTTTCGCACCAACGTTTCTTTCCGTCTAACGACGCCAGAAAACGTTTACATGACAAAACGCGTGTTCAGTGGCATCAGGTTTAAACAAACGGCGTCAAATGCTTGTAGTAAATGTAAGCCCTTGTGTACGAGAAGGAGGGTGCTACCAAAGGACCTAAAGTGTTTTCTCTACACTCTGGCGAAGTTTGTTTTACATACTTCAAGCACTTGCACACTCAACACACACACGCACTCTACCTTACGGGGTCAGTCCAGACACTGGCTTGGGGGTTTCGTCAGGATTCTTTCTCAAGCCATTCAGTGGCACCAACCACTAACCGAGTCGAGTCTGTCATAGTAGTCGCTGTCCGTGTCCGTGTCCTCCCCCTCCAGTTCCCCCATGGGCCCCTTGGCGCTCCGCTTCCTCCGTCCTCCCCCCACCCACCCACACTCTTGCTCTCTTCACTGTTGTAAATCTAATCGGTGGGAGGGTCGGAATGATAGTTCCATTCTCCGCGTTCATAGACATAGATGTCAGAAACCTCAATACTGAAGCTGCAGTACCAAAGAATTCAGGACTACAGATATTCCAGCTATTCACAAGGACCATCAAGAGACTGGAGTAAACTCCTTTCCGGAAGTTGCCTCGTCCCTCACGCTTGACAACTTCACTGGGAGGGTGTCGAACCTTGCCTAACTCAACAACACCCCGGCCCGACCCTGCCCCCCCCCCCCTCCCCCGCCCCCCTCTCCCCCCCACCCCTTACCCTCCCACTCCGGCCCAGCCTTGTTGTCCGAGTTGAGCCAGCGAAGTCTGGTGTTGTGTTGGGGGACCATTGCAGTGTCCACACTTCATCAGGTGGAGGTCTGAACAAGGCCTCAAGGCCTCTCATCCCCCCTTCAATGCCCCGCCCCACCCCCCCCCCCCCGGGGCTCCACCCCACCCCACATGTCCTCTTTCTTCTGATAGCTGGCACAATCCCCTCCGTACACACACACACACACACACACACACACGCCTCTCTGCCATACCCACCACACGTTCCTTGCTGTCCAACTTCACCTCTTTTTTTTTCTTTCTTTTTAATCCCCCAAAACACTGCTCACCCCGAGTGACAGCAATGATCGGAGTTTCCATCCATGGTCATTATCGGAAGAAGAAAGACTATTGGCTACCAATACAAAAAGTGTTAATCTGGCAAGTGTGGTACTTGCGGTTTAGTCCAGAATCTAATGACCAATCGATAATATTGAATGTAACCTGATTTTGTGGTGACCTGATCAGCTGACCGTGCAAACGAATTTAAACGAGAAGTTCGTTTATCTACTAAGCACTTTTGCACTCGCACCCACACGCACTCTACCTTACCTGGCCAGTCCAGACTCATGGCTTGGGGGGTTTCGTCAGGATTCTTTCCCAAGCCCTTCACTGGCATGAGCTACCAAGTTGGGTCTAGTCTAGTCACCGTCTTCTAGGCCAGTCTGCGACACACTCTGTCCAAGCAGTTCACTTGCGTCAGAGGGTCAGCAGCTGGTGCACTGTCTTTCTGTCAGTGTCCACCTCCGGGCCCAGCAGTGGTACTGTCAAAACCGTCCTAGCCGTTGTAACCGTCTACGGCTGTACTGTCGCAGTGCTAGGGCAAAACTGCGTCCTGGTAACTGGAGGTCATAGCACTGGTCTGTCATTATGTCAATGTAGTACGACGTAGCTCCCTAGTTAACTACAAGTTGGCTACTCTGCTCTCCTCAAGGCCGAGTGTTGAACTCCTTAGCTAACTACAAGTTAGCTAGTCCGCTCTCTTCAAGGCCTAGCGTCGCACTCCCTAAACTAACAAGTTAGCAGGACCGATCTCCTCAAGCTTCCGTGTCGTACTGCCGGAGTTCGTCTGCCTGTTCACCTGAGAGTCGGTGAACACTTCTCACACGAGGTGCACTTCCAACTGAGCTCGCCTATGCGCGCAGAAATCGTGCGTCACTACAATCCTTTCTCTTCCCACATTGAATGGTTGAAAATGATAAACGTTGATTATTCAAAGTGATTGTTATAAGTTTACTTTAATAAGGAAAAGGAGGGGGAAAAAAAGACGCGCACACACATGCACGGAAATTTCTTCAGGTGTCGGAATAAAATGTCAAGCGGACCAGAAAGAGGGTTTGAAAGATACTCCTTCCCAGTCCAGCACACACCAAACACCTTTTCTCCAGACGCCGTACATATGCCAGCTTTACTCAAATGTATTCTCCCTCCCCCCCCCCCCCCCCCCCCCCCCCCCCCCCCCCCCCTTTTTTTTTTTTTTTTTTTTAATCGTTTAACTATCGAAATGAATACCGCAATGATACTGGGTTTCCACATTTTTCTCTCCGTCTTCTCTTTCCGTTTCTGTGTCTAGGTCAGGTTGAGGTTTATAGCGACAATTGCTTTTGTAATTATAGCCAGAACTGGCTTTACATGTCCCGTCTATGTGTTATCTGGTCTTTGTATGGTCAGGTCTTTAACTCGCTCAAGTCTTTATTTATCATAATCAAAATAGTCTCCAGTAATGCACCATCAATAGAGCTTTTAAAAAGTTTGGTACTTTGTGCACGTTTAATGTTAGGGGTTAATTTATTCCAAAGATTTGTTACTCTTACTAAAAACAAAATCCTTAGGTTAGTGCGACAATATTCATGATAGATTTTATCCACACTATTTCTGGTAGTATCAACTCTTGATGCAGTAAAAAAAAAAAAAAGATTGTCAACACATTTAAATATTTTATAGACTTGGATCAAATCGCCCCTCGCTCGTCTTGTTTTTAGGGTAGGCAGTCCAAGAGCTTTTAACCAACTTTCATAGGGAAGATTTTTTGTATATATTCTTTACAAGCTTTGTTACTCTTCTTTGTATTCTTTCTCATCTTCAGTACCTCTGTCGGTGGCATTCTCACGCTGCTCATTCCAGCAATCTCATTCACTGACACATTTGTCTGGTCCTGTTGCAGTGCGTGCAGTGGCAGTCTGCGCTTCCTTTCTGTGGCGTTCAGCAAGGATGGACGATGACGCGCATCCAGTTTCATGGGCCTGAACGAAGCGCGCGCACTCACACGCTACTCCACTTGGACAGGTGAAGACTTCTGTCATTCTGAAACAGACTGTAGGTCCGAGTCCGACAAAACATTGGCAAATGTATGCCTCAGCAGATGATACAGAATAACGCAGGAAACGGTATTGCCTGCATAGGAATTGTTTTTGTGCTTCATTGATGTCTGATGTTTTGTAACGTGTGAAGATAACATTAGTCAAATATTCAAGGATCCGTTTCGTGTTGTCTATCAAATGTACTTTACCTCACGTTTTGTTAAGCGCGTTCATTTTGACTCTACCTTGTCTTAATCAACTAAAACACTGCTTAATTGTGAAGATCAGGTGTTAAAATATGGTTTACATCAACAGGACCAAAGAACTCCTGCATCAATGGCCGCGGAAAACGGAAACCAGGACAAGCGAACTCGGGGAATGCAGCTAAGTAGTCTTCTATCTTCTTATTCTTCTTAATTCTTCCTCAATTTTCGTTCATTTTTTTCCCCCCTAGTATAGTGTGCCTGTTGTACTTTCACAGTCGAGTGGACTGATGTGGGCCTATACTGCTCTTGAATACATTTAGTACCTGATATTGGTGTGTTCTTTCAGGTTATATTATTGCAATCATTTTGGCACCCACTGTCGACTAGAAATCATGCTCTAAGCGTTTTTTACGGTCCACGCTTGCATTTGCACAAGAGGCTTCCAACCTAGGTAGAGCCGAATGAGGAGACACCTGCTGATGCGGATCGTTCGTTTTCCATCAGTCACTCAGACTTTTTCTTAACAGGCTGAGTGTCTTTTTCTCCCCCCAGTTTCATGTCCACTTTCTATAAGGCTTCGTGACTCTTTTTTCCCCCCACCACTGGCTTTCGTGTCCTCTTTGTTGTGCAAGTGTTTTTGTTCACCTCCCTACCCCCACCCCTGGTTTTGTGTCCTGTTTTCATGAGAATTGGTGAGCCTGTTCCCCCCCGCCCCCCTTCCTCATCCTCTTCCTCACGGGTTTCGTGCCCTCTTTCTGTAAGGTTCAGCGTCTCTTTACCCCAGAGTTTTGTATCCTGATTCTATAAGGTTCAGCGTCTCTTTATCCCAGAGTTTTGTGTCCTGATTCTATAAGGTTCAGCGTCTCTTTTTATCCCAGAGTTTTGTGTCCTGATTCTGTAAGGTTCAGCGTCTCTTTATGCCCAGAGTTGTGTGTCCTGATTCTGTAAGGTTCAGCATCTCTTTATCCCAGAGTTGTGTGTCCTGATTCTGTAAGGTTCAGCGTCTCTTTATCCCAGAGTTGTGTGTCCTGTTTCTGTAAGGTTCAGCGTCTCTTTATCCCAGAGTTCTGTGTCCTGTTTCTGTAAGGTTCAGCGTCTCTTTATCCCAGAGTTTTGTGTCCTGTTTCTGTAAGGTTCAGTGTCTCTTTACCCCAGAGTTTTTTGTGTCCTGTTTCTGTAAGGTTCAGCGTCTCTTTACCCCAGAGTTTTGTGTCCTGTTTCTGTAAGGTTCAGTGTCTCTTTATCCCAGAGTTTTGTGTCCTGTTTTCTGTAAGGTTCAGCGTCTCTCTTTACCCAGAGTTTTGTGTCCTGTTTCTGTAGCGTCTCTTTACCCCAGAGTTTTGTGCCCTCTTTCTGTAAGGTTGGGTTTCTCTTCTAACCCCCCCCCCCCTCCCCCCCCTGGTTTTTTGTGTTCTATTTCTGAAGGGTTCAGTTTTCTTTTCCACTCAAGATTTGTCCTCTTTCATGATATTAATAATTTCGTACCTCTTTCCCCCCGTCCAGGTTTCCTGTTCTCTTTCTGTAAGGTTCTGTGTCTATCCCGTCCCCCCCCCCCCCCCCCCCCCACCCCATTCCCTCACCCTCCAACGGTTTCATGTCCTCTTTCTGTGAGAATCGATGTCTTTCTTTTCCTCAGACGGTTGCGACTCCCATTTTATGAGGCTCGGCATCTCTTTTCTCCATCAGTGGTTTCGTTACCTCATTTAGGGTTCGGTTTGTCTTTTTTTCGCCTATTCCTATTCAGATTTCGTGTTCTTTCTACAAAGTTCGGCGTCTCTCTTCCCCAGCCTTACCCCACTTTCAACAGGATTTCATGCCCTCTTTCTACAAGTTTTGGTGTCTTTTTTTTTTTCCCTGTGACATGGTTTCGTTCCTCACAGTCTCCGTCTCGCAAAGGTTTCCGGTCTTTCTCTAAGGTTTGGTGTCGCTTCTCTCACTCCCCCACCCCCACCCCCACCCCCGCTACTGGTTTTTCTTTTTTTTCTGTAAGGATCGGCGTATCCACCCCGTTCTCCCGGATTTCCTATCCTCTTTCGTTCTCCGCCTCTTTTCTCACCACAGCCCCCCAGTGTCTCGTGTCTTTTCAATATAGTTCGGTGTCTCTTCATACCCCCCCCCCCCCCCCCCCCCCCCCCCCCGGCCCCCAGGCTTTTTTGTCCTCTTTCGCTGAGATGTATTGTCTCTCTTCGCACCCACAGAGTTTGGTGTCCTCCTTTCCTACAAACTTCCTGTTTCGTGTCCCGTCTCCACAGTGCTTTGGGGGTTTCTTTAAACGTAGTTCTCAACACACACACCCAGCCCCTCCACCTTCCCTCCCTCCTCCCGGCCCTCAGGGTTTTGTCCCCTTTCTTTTTCCTGCGTCTCTTTACTCCCCACAGGAATTCCTGTCCCTTTTCATGAAGGTTCATTGTCTTCTTTTCCTGCAGTTCCGGGTCTTCTTTCTATGCCCCCCCCCCCCCCAACCCCCCCCCCCCCCCCCCCCCCCCCAACCTCCTCCCGCTTTTTGTGTTCTGTTCTTGTAAGGTTGGGCGTTTTCTTTCTCCATTTTCCAAAGTTTGGTGTCTTTATATCTGGGGAGGTTCGCTATCTCTCCACACACACACACACACACACACACCTTACAGGTTTCGTTTTCTATGATATTCAGTGTCCTCCAAGGGTTCAGTGTTTCTTTACCCACCTCAGGGTTTCGTGTGCACTTTTCTGTGTGTTAATCTCTTTCCTTTCTCGTGGTGTTTTACTGCCCTCTCTTTAAATTTGGTGCCCCCCCCCCCCCCCCCTTCTTCCCCTCGCCTGCGCTCCCTCCGAGTTCTGTAGGTGTAAGGTTCGATGTCTCTTCGCCCCACACCCATAGTTTGCTCTCTGTTCTTTTTTTTGTGTGCCCTTGCTGCAAGTTTAGGTGCTCTCCACCTCCCCCCAACCTCTCCACACACGCAGGTTTCATGTTTCTTTTTCTGCTAGGTTCAGCGTTCCTCTTTCTGCAGAGTCAGTGTGCCCCCCCCCCCTCCCCCCCCCCCCCCCCCCCACACCTCCCCCTTACCTCTCCACACTCACAGGGTTTCATGTTCTTTTTCTGCTAGGTTCAGTGTTCCCCTTTCTGCAAGTGTCGGTGGCCCCCGCCTCCCCCTTACCTCTCCACACACACGGGGTTTCGTGGGGGTTTTTTTTTTCTGTTAGGGCCGAGTGTCTTTCGTAGCTCCACAGCGCTTTGTGTCCTCTGTTTCCAAGGTCTGGTGTCGCTTCCTCTCCCCATCCCCACCTCAAGGGGGTTTCGGATCCTCTGTATATAAACAACATTCGACACCCCTCATCCCACCCTCTCTCCCCTACGCACACACTGAATCATTTCGTCTTTCTCTCTCTGAAAGGTTTCCTTGTGTCTCCTTCCCCCCCCCCCCTCTCCCCCCACCGCCCTCCTCTCCAATAGGGTTTTGTGTTCTCTTTTCACAAGGTTTGGTGTGTCTTGCCCTCCACAGGATTTTGAGTCCTATTGAAAGTTCCGTGTTCCATCCTTTTCCTATGTTTTTGTGTCCTCTTTCTCTCAGAATCGATGTTTCTTTTTCATCCTAGGCGGTTTCGTGTCCCCTCTCTAAAAGAGTTGGTGTGTTTTTATCCCTGTCACAGGGTTTCATGTCCTTTTAAAAGGCCTGGTGTCCCCCCACCCCTGTCCCAGTTTTTTGTGTCCTCGTAGAATAAGCTTCGTTTTTCCGTTTTTCTCCCTCCCTTTCAGGCATCACCCACCCCCACCCCATCGAGGTTTTGGCCTGTATGTCTATGCACATAGGGTTTCTTGTTCTTATTGCATTAGCGTTTTGGTCCTCTTTTTAATTTTCCTTCAGACCGCACCCATGGTTTTGTGTCCTTGTTCCATAAGGTTAGGCGTCTCTTTTCCACCCGCGCGGTTTCGTGTCCTCTTTAAGTTCAGTGCCACCACCACCACCACCCCCCCTCCTCACCCACTTTTTCACACACAGAGAGGGGGGGGGGGGGGTCGTGTTTTCCTTTTCACGTTCCTTCAAGGCCTTTATCTCTTTTCTATTAACAGGCTGTCTTCTTTAAAGTTCAGTATCTCTCCCCCACCCCCCACCCCCCCCTGCGCAGTCCTGTCCTCTTCACAGTGAGTTTCGGTGTATCTTTCCTCTCTACAGAATTTGGTGTGTTCCCGCCCCCTTGGGACTTCACTGAACTAAAGTTCGCTGTCTCTTTAGCAGTCGAAAGACATTGGTGTCCTCTCGTATAAGGGTTTTGGTTTTCTCTCACAAACACACCCTCTCACGCCTCCCCCTCTGTGTTGCTATTTCTTAAAGGTCTGCTGCCTCATTTACCCCTCAAAGGGTGTCGTGTCTGTCTGTAAAAATTTGGCCTTTTATCCTCCCTAGGATATCAGTAAGCACCCCCACCCCCAAAACACACCGAACGATTTTATGTCCCCTTCCTATAATGTTCCCGTGTGCCTTTCCCCCACCACAGACAGGTTTCTTGTAACCATTTTGGATTATTCCTTGTCTTGTTTTCTAATAAACAAAATTTCGTGTCCCGTTTCCATAAGATTTCGTGTCGCTCCAGTCAACCACCAATCCATCCCTCAGGTTTCTGGTGCACTTTCCAGAAGGTTGGGCCTTTTTTTTTTTCTCCGTGGACTCCAAACAGCACAGTTCCGCCTCCCTTTTCTAAAACGTTTGGTGTCTCCTACCTCCCCACAAAACGCACACAGACAGACACACACACGCACGCACACGCACGCACACACGCGCACACACACACACACGACACATGGCCAATAGCACAGTCAGATGGTATTAAATGCGTCTCATGACTCGTGAATGCCTCTCTCTGTGTCTCTCTCTCTCTCTCTCTCTCTCTCTCTCTCTCTCTCTCTCTCTCTCTCTCTCACACACACACACACACACACACACACACATACACATTTACACATTTGCACACGCACACTTGCACACACACGCACGTTCATCGCACATTCACACACACACACACACACACACACACATACATACCCCCCCCCCCCCACACACACACACACACACACACGACGCACGGCCAATGGCGCAGTCAGATGGTATTAAATACGCCTAATGACTCGTGTATGCCTTGTAACACACACGCACCGACACTACAAGGGCAGTGACGCAGTCAGATGGTATTTAAATACGCCTGACTCGTGAATGCTCTCTCTCTCTCTCTCTCTCTCTCTCCTCTCTCTCTCTCTCTGGCACACACACACACACACACACACACACACACACACACACACACACACACACACACGCGTGCGCACACACACACACACACACACCACACACACACACACACACACACACACACACACACACACACACACGATGCAAGGCCAATGGCGCAGTCAGATGGTATTAAATACGCCTAATGACTCGTGATTGACTCTCTCTCTCTCTGTGTATCTCTATCTCGCACGCACGCACACACACACACACACACACACACACACACACAGCACGCACGCACGCACGCACGCAAACAACACAACACACACGCACACACACACAATTACACGCACACCCACGTTCATTGCACAGTCACACACACACACACACACACCCACACACACACACACACACACACACACACACACACTGCAAGGCCAATGATGCAGTCAGATGGTATCAAATATGCCTAATTACTCGTGAATGTTCTTCTCTCTCTCCCTCATACTCTCCCCCCCTCACACACATGCACACACGTGCGCGCGTGCACGCTCGCTCTCTCTCTCTCTCTCTCTCTCTCTCTCTCTCTCTCTCTCTCTGTCACACACACACACACACACATGATGCAAGGC
This sequence comes from Conus betulinus, assembly GCA_016801955.1. Lineage (NCBI taxonomy): Eukaryota > Metazoa > Mollusca > Gastropoda > Neogastropoda > Conidae > Conus > Conus betulinus. The sequence continues at coordinate 86,518 of JADBJO010006983.1, forward strand.
CAATGGCGCAGTCATATGGTATTAAATACACCTAATGACTCGTGTATGCCTTGTGTTACACACGCACACACACACAACAAGGCCAATGGCGCAGTCAGATGGTATTAAATACGCCTAATGACTCGTGAATGCCTTCTCCTCTCTCTCTCCTCTCTCTCTCCTCTCTCCTCTCGTCTCTCTCTCTCTCTCTCACACACACACACACACAAACACACACACACACACACCCTCCACCCTCCAACCACATACATATTCTCCGT
>JADBJO010006983.1:90973-122011 GCA_016801955.1 Conus betulinus
ACTTGATGCCTCGCTCGTCTCCTCCTCGGCCCTTCGCGTCCTAAAAGCTTAGTTTGCTGCTCTCTTTCCAGCCTTTTATGTATATACTTCCTGTAAGGCTGAATATCTGTGCCCATACGATTTTTATGCTTTCTTTCAATGAGGTTTAGGATTTTGTTCCCTCATCTCCCTAAACACACCCCCCCCCCCCCTCCCCCCGCTTCCCTCATGCCTCCTCACGCCTCTTTTCCTGTCCGCTTCCTGCAAGACTTAGTGTCTTTACTCCTCACGAGGTTTCCCGTCTTCTTTCTGTAAGGTTCAGTTCTCTTAGCTCAGCCACAGGGTTTCGTGTCCCGTTCCTGTTCCTGTGAGGATTGATGCTCCCCCCCCCCCCCCCCCCCCAAAAAAAAAAAAAAAAAAAAAACATGTCCCCGTTTCCGTAAGAATCGGTGTATCCTCCACACCTTGCTAGCTCCTATAAGGTTTTGTGACTTGACTCCACAAAGGTCGCTGTCTCGCACACCCACTCGCTCCACCCCAAGTTTCTTGTCTCATTTCTGTAAGGTTCGGTGTCTGTTTACCCCCACCAGAATTGCGTATCCTCTTTGTGTAAAGTTTCGTGTCTGCAGCCCCCCCCCCCCCCCCCCCCCCCCCCCCCTCGCCTCCAAGGATTTCGTGTCGGTTTTTTTTTTTTTTAGATAAAGTTTCTTGTTCCTTTCTCACTCTTCTCCACAAAGTTTGTTCTCTTTCCATCACGTTCGGTGTTTCTTCCCCCCCCCCCCCCCAAAGAGACTTTTGTGTCCACTTTTGACATGGTTAGGGGATTCTTTCTCTCCTCTATATAGGTTTTTGTGTTCCCTTCTAAGTTAAGGTTCTTTTTTTTCTCTCGTAAAAGTTTCGAATCTTCCTCCTATGAGATTCTGTGCCGCCGCTGCGCCTCCTCCCACCCCACCCCACCCCACCCCCGCTCTCTGTCTCTGGGTTTTGTGCTCTCTTGTTGTGAAGTTCGATATCTCTTCCTTCCACCAGGCTACGTGTTCTCTTCTTTCAGGTTAAGTGCCTACCCCCCTCACTCCCCCCCCCCCCCCCCGATTTTTGGTATAAGCTATCTAGAAGAAATGGTGATTCCCTCCCCCACCCCCTTGCGCCCCACACAGCTTCTTTTCCTTTTTTCCGTAAAATGCAGTTCCTCTTTTCCTCGCCACAGGATTTTGTGCCATGTTCGTTCAAGGTTTGGTATAAACCTCCACACACACACACCCCCCTCCCGCCTCCCTCTCGGGGTTTAGCGTCTCCTTTAAGGTTTGGTTTGTCTTTTCCTCTCAAGATTTCGTTCCTCTTTCTATAAGGTTCAGTGTCTCTTTCACCCCTACCATTGGGGTTTTTGTGTCGTCTTTGTTCAATGTTCGGTGTATATTTGTCTCCTACAACTACCCCCCCCCCCCCCCACCCTCAGAGTATTGTCTCTTTCCAGTAAGGTTTTGTGTCTCTACCCCACCTCCATCTCCAACAGAACTTTTTGTCCTTCTGTAAGATTCAGGTATCTTTTCCTCCTCCACCCCCCCCCCCCCCCCCCCCCAACCTAACAGTGTTTCGTGCCTTTTTTTTTTTTTTTTTTGCTACGAGGCTCAGAGTCTCCCCCACTCAGCCCCCAGTTTTCAGGATCTCGTTCACAAAGTGTTGGTGTTTCTCTCCACTCCAGAATGTCGTGTCCAACAATGTTCGGTATTAGATTCGCCACCATAACTTGTCTTTTTCCCTTCGGTTGGCCCCCACCCTCCGGGGGTTTCGTATCTTTAAGATTTGGTGTCTCTCTTCCATCCACCAGGTTTTGTATCTTTCTGTAAGGTTCGGTGTAAACCATTATTCCCTCTCCCGCCTGGTTTTTGTGATGTTCTTGACGGTTTAAAGGATTTCGGTCCCTCTTTCTATAATGCACAGTGTATTTCTTCCCCCATCCCACCAGGGTTCTGTATCTTCTTTCTGCAAGTTTCTGTGTGCCTCCATACTCCCCCCTCCTCCCCTGGAGGTTTTGTGTCTTCTATCGAAAAGATTCAGAGTCCTTTCTACCCCACCCCACAGGTTTTCATATTCTCTTTCTGTTTGGTTCATGTTTTGATTGTTTTCCTTTAAGGTTTGATGCCCCCCCTCCACGTCCACCCAAAGTTTTGGAGTCCTCTTTCTGCAAGGATTCGATGTCTCTTCCCCCACCTCCCGCCATCCAAGGTTTCCTTTTCTATTTCTACGAGGGTCCTTGTGTCTTGCTCCGCCCCCTCCCCCCCCCCCCCCGAGATTTCCTATTCATTTCTTTAATAGGTTCGGTCTCTCCCGCCGCCCCCCCCCCCCCCCCCCCCCCCCCCCCCCCGCGCAGGGTTTCGTGTCTTCTTGGTGCGACTCTGTGTCCTCCCTCCACCCCATCCCCACTCCCCCCTTCTGCTTTGTAGTCCTCTTTGGTGAACGTTAGGTGTATTTCGATTCCTTTCTTTTATAAAGTTGGCTTTATCCCCCCCCCCCCTCCCCCCCCCGGGTTTTGAATCCTCTTTCTTTAATGTGCATTCTTTTCCCCGGGCCCTGCATATCCGGGTTCAAAATGTTCTTTCTACAAGTTTCGAGTCCCAGTTCCCTAACCCCCCCCCCCCCCCCCCCTTTTTTTTTTTTTTTTTGAAGGTTCGCTGTCTTCTCCACCCCCACCCCCCCTTTCCAGAGTTTTTGGTGTCTTTCTTAGAAGGTTCGCTGTCTCTTTCCTTCCAGAAGGTTTCGTGTCCTCTTCATAGAAGGTTCGACGTCTGAACCACCATCAACCTCCTCCACAAGAGTTTTGTCTTCTGTGGGATTTAGCGTCTCCCCACCCACCCCCACCGCCTCCCACCCTCATCCACAGTTTCATGTTCTCCTTCTGTAGTGGTAAGTTTCTTCTTTTCTTTCATGGTTCATTTTCTCTTCTCTTTCACACAGTGTTGTTTTCCTTTCAACGTGTCGTGTCTCCACTACTTCAGAGTTTTCTCGTAGGATTTACTGCTTTTTAAACGTTTAGTGCCGCTCTTTTAGGTTTACTTCTTTCTTTTTCACTGACTTTAGTGTTGGCTTTCCAACTGGTTTAGCATCTCCTTTCAGAGGGTTCTGTGTCCTTTCAAACAGTTTAGTGTCCTCTTTTCATAGAACTTATCTTTTACCGTTTGTACGGATTGGTTTGGTCTTTGTTTGGGGTTTTATCTTCTCTGCGATTTATTGTCCTACGTTCGTACGGTTTGGTGTTTTCGTTTTGTTGAATCTAGTGTCCTGCTTTCATACAATTTAGTGTTCTTTTTTTCTAAGGTTTCGTGTCCTCTTCATAGAAGGTTCGACGTCTGACGTATCGTCCTTGCCCAGAGTTTGGTGTCTTCTGTTGGCAGCGTTTTAGTGTCCTTTTCAATCGTTTAGTGTCTTCTTTTCATAGGGATTTGGATCCTCATTTCGTGTGTTTCAATGTCTTCTTATTTTTAAGAGTTTAAGGTCTCTGTCGTTAGAGTTTGTCCTCTTCAGTTCAGTTCAATTCAATTCAGTCAACTTTACTGTCCATCGGAAATTTTCCTTCTGCTCCACGTCATTTCAAAAGTACATAAGACATTACAAAAAAACATAAATCGTTACATAAAAGCCTGTATTATTATATATATTTGTATATATATATCAGCACTCACACCCCCCACCCCACACCCCCCCACCACACACATGCACACGCACGCACACACCCACACCCACACACACACACCACACACACACACACACACACACACACACACACGAACGCACGTACACGCGCACGCATACACACATGAAATAAACATGAAATCCCAAAGACATAGAACATTACATAGATTATAAAAGCAATACATAAAAACACAATCTCACCCGCACCAATGCCCAAACACTAAAACACACACACATACGTACACACACATACGCACGCACACACACACACACATACGCACGCACGCGCACGCACACACACACACACACACGCACGCGCGCGCGCGCGCGCGTGCGTATATACACACACACACACGCACACACAGTCATAGTCTATAAAAAAAAAAAAAAAAGATCTAGTGTTCTTTTCCCCACAGGGTGCACTGTCCTGTGTCATCACGTGTAGTGTGTGTCTGGTAGGGCTAGTGTCCTGGAGTAGGGTCTAGAGCAATTTTCTTTTACATCTTTTCGTTCTTCTTTTCCCAACGGCTGTTCTGTGTAGGGATAGATTCAGTTCATGAGATTTAGAACGTCTTTTCTTTCTTTCTGTTTTGTGCCTTATTTTCGTAGGTTTTCAGTGTTAGGGATACGTGTGTGTGTGCCTGCCTGCGTGCGTGCGTGCGTGCGTGTGTGTGTGTTTTCCCATCTGCTGCAGACAGAAGCACCGGACAGCTGTGCGAAGGTAGTGCTGACACTGGCTGTACCATGCTGAGTTTGAGGTATAGAAGTTAAGCCGGATGGGGTCGGTGGTGCGCCAGGTGCCCTGTGGATCTTCAGAGGTCACCACAATCCTCCATGAGAGTGCTGGTGTGACGGCAGACCAGAAGACGGCCAGACTACGGCTGCACAGCAGAGAAGACAAGGTAAATAACACGCCACTTCAAGTGATGAAGACAATCGGCTTGCTCTAGAACGGTTACATTTTCCTTAAGATCAAATGAAAAGAAGGGGAATGATTTTCGTCGTCGAAATTACATCGGTGTGATGAACACAGCAGAGAATGTTGTACAGAAAAACGCATGGGGTGAATAGAATGGGAATATTGATCGACCATCAGCACTTGCTTTCCTCGTTTTCTTCTATACAGGCTGTTCCACCCTGCCTTACACCAATGAACCCTTTATTTTGGTAAAGAGGGTGACAGAAGTTGATGGACAGTGATGCTGTGCTTTCCTCACCACAACCTTCCCATTGCTGCCCGCTCCCGCTTCAGTAAACACATAGATACACATGCACGCGCATCTGCATGTGCAACATGCGCGCCCACACACACACACACACACACACACACACACACACACTCTCTCTCTCTCTCTCTCTCTCTCTCTCTCTCTCTCTCTCTCACTCACACACACACACACACACACACACACACACACACACACACACTGCGCGCCCGCGCGCGCGCTCGCACACATTTCTCTCTCTCTCATTCACTCTCACGCGCACACACACACACACACACTCTCTCTCTCTCTCTCATACACACACATGCGCACGCACACACACTCTTTCTTTCTCTCGAACACACACACACACACACACACACACACACACACACACACACACACACACACACACTTTGTGATGGAGCAAATCTGCACGAGCATTCTCCCTTGGAGAGCGTCATGGCAGTCGCAGTGCCACAGTTCTCATGCTTTTGCCAACACTGTCATCTTCCGGTCAAACTCAACACAATGGAGAAAGAGAACTAAAAAGTCGGACAGAGCACAAAAGGTCTCATCATTTTACGTTGTTTGTGATGATACAGATGATCTTTTGCACCTCCATTGTGATTGATTTTCTTCAACGACCCTTTTTCGTATGGTGTTTAACATGGAAAACGTGTACGTTTTAATGATTATGGAAGTTGGTGAAATACTTTAAATGTTGTTCACATGATACATCTTGTTAACCAAAGTATTGTCTTAGGGCCAAAACAAACAAAATTTTTTTTTACTAAAATCGGAACAGTTTTGCTTAAGTAGATAAGATTTAATTACACAGAAAGTCAAGTGTTAAAAAGACATACCAACGTATCTGTCAACAGGAGCCAAGAACTCCTGCTTCACTGGCTGCGAAGAGGGCGACCAGGACACGTGAATTCAGCGGATCACAAGCTTCATCAGCCTATTGTCCGAAGTGGTGTTCACAGCACCTGCATCTTTGGAGGGGGTTGACGTCTTTTTTTGGTTTTAATCGTCCCCCCCCCCCCCCCCCTTCGCTCCCCCCCACCCCAGCTCCCCCGCCCCAAGGAGTCCGTGTCTTATTCAGTCACAGGATTCGGTCACTTAGTTTTACATAATTAGTGTCCCCTTTTCGGAGTGTTCAGTACTTTTATTATTTTGACAGGTTTTTGTGTGTGTTTTCCCAAGGTTAGTGCCCCTTCATTCACAAGTGTGTGTGTCTTATTTCTCGAGGTTTTAGAACTGTTTCTTTCTACAGAGTCTTTCTTTTATATGATCAACATGTGCCCTCTTGGTTCTTATGTCAGTCTGCTGTGGAACAAGGACACATCAGGCAGGGTACCAGAGGGAGTGTTTTTCTGGAAGCGCGTGAAAGATCGACTCGAAGCTTTGCAGCATGTTACATGATTCAGTGATCTGGAACATGGACGCATGTTTTCAGATAAACTGGGTCAGGCTGCAGTGCTGTAGAGGACTTTTTTTCCGTCTTCCCGAAACGTTTCCTAGTGCGCACCTGGTACCTCCCAGATCTGAGTATCCACAAATCCACAGGTAGTCTGACATGATAATCACGAGCCAACACATGGTTTCTTCCATAGGTAGTAATGTCTTTCTTTCATGGGCTGTCGTCCGTCAAATAGTAAGCAGTGTTCTCCGTTCATAGGATTCAGCATCATCTAGTTTAACGTTCTTTCATGTTTTTTTTTGTGAGGGATTAGTGTTTTTTTTTTTCATATGATTTTGTGTCCTCATTTCACAGGCATTAGTATTATCTTTCGATGCGGTATCCTGTTTTCCTAGCGTTTAGTGTCCTTTCATAGAGTTTGAAGTCTTGTTTTTCTAGGGGTTGTGAAAGCCTATAAAGGATCTAGTGTCTTCTTTCCCTCGGATTTAGTATCCATTCACATGGTTTGGGTGTCATCTGTGTTTACAGGACTTGGTGTGATAAGCTCCAAGCAGAAGGAACGTCTTAGAATCAACACAGCCACGACATCGGTGCCCGAACTACACGAGCGCCAGAACCATCGACAAGGTCCAAGAGGACTGCCCGACAGACTGTGCTTCATCACGGTGGAACCACATCCCGATGCTACCTACCAATCCGCCTTGGACTCCTATGGGAAGACAGTGGGGAAGAATGAAGACTTGTTCGAAGAAGGAATCGTGGAGATGGAGCTTGCCAGTGCTGCTAAACGAGCTGCAGTCCTAGATCGTAAGAGAGAGCCCCCCCAAAGAAGACGCCGGCCTCACTCCGAAAAGCTCGCAACAACGCCTAGCAGATCGCCCATCAATGTGCTAGTGAGTACTGGCTGAACCTGTGCCCGGGCAGCCAGATCAACGCCGACTGCGGCAGCATCCGCGCCATGTGCGAAGGCATGAAGAAACCGTTCGGCCCTAGTGCCATTAAAATCACTCCTAAAATCTACGTTGGGGGATGTCATCACCGACTGCAGCAGACAGAGAGAGAGATGGGCCGAGTACTACCAGGAGCTCAATTCCATGGAGAACGCGGTCACCCACACGGCCTTCGAGAACACCCCCCCCCCCCCCCCCCCCCTGCGTGCCGTGGAGGGGCTCGACACGCCCCGCCCACCACCATTAAGGAACTCGCTAGCGTGTGGTAAAGGTCAGGGTAGCGACGGCATTCCACCTGAAGTATCAAAGCCGGCAAGGAGAGTTCTATTCTCAAATCGCCTCATGAGCTTCTCCTGCAGTGCTGGGAGGAAGCGACAGTGCCCCGAGACATGCGCGATGTAAAAATTCATCACGCTGTACATGAACAAAGGGAATCACAGCGTCTGCACTATCGCAGAATATCCCTTCTCAGCATTGTTGGTAAAGCCTTCGTCCACATCGTCCTCAACAGGCTGCAGCTACTCGCTGAACGAGTGTAGCCAAAGGCTCCGAGCTGTTAGGTTGACGATCGACATAATTATTCTCCCTGAGGCAGCTGCAAGAGATGTGCCCGCGAGCAGAGACGACCCTTGTTCATCGCCTTCGTTGATCTGACCAAGGCATTCGACTTGGTTAGCAGGTCAGGCGTCTTCACCCAACTACTACATCGGATTGCATGATTCCCGCCCCCCTCCCCCCCCCCCCCCCCCCCACTCCCCACTCCCCACCCAAGCTCCTGAAGATGATCACGTCCTTCCACGACAACATGAATGGCACTGTCCAGTACGATGGTAACCTTCGGACCACTTCCCAATCAGAAGCGGTGTTTAAACAAGGGTACGTGCTCGCTCAGACACTCTTCGGCGTCATCTTCCCTGTGCTGTTGCGCTACGCCTTCCGACAGTCTGACGACGGCATCTTCCTGCATACTGGGAGTGACGGAAGCCTCTTCAACTTGGCACGCCTCCGATTTGAGATGAAGGTGCGGAAAGTCCTCATCATGGAGATGCTGCTTTTTGCAGACGACACCGCCCTCACTGCACACACCGAGGAAGCTCTACAACAGCTCATCACATACATTGCTGATGCCTGCACCGAGCTCGGTCTCACTATCAGCTTGAAGAAACAAACATGAGTCAAGACGTCAGCAGCACTCCCCGCATCTCCATCGGCGATCACACGCTCGAAGTGGTCGACGACTTAGTTTAACTGGGCTCCACAATCTCCATCAACCCCTATCGGGACGCCAAGCTGAACGTGCGGATTGGCAAGGCAGCAACAGCGATGGCCAGTCTAGCAAAGGGTCTGGGACAACGCCATGCTAACGTCAAACGCCAAGATGAAAGTGTACCAAGCCTGCGTGCTGAGCACTCTTGTGTACAGAAGCGAAGACCCTGTACTCTCGACAAGAACGCAGACTGAACACTTTCCACCTGCGCTGCCTCAGAAGACTCATGGGCATGACTTGGCAGGACCGCATCACTAAACACGGACGTCCTGGCCCAGGCAGGGATGCCTAGCCGTGTTCGCCATGCTCACAAAGAGACGCCTGCGCTGGCTTGGCTACTACGTCTGCCGCATGTACCATGGTCGCATCCCAAAGGACATGCTGTGCAGTGAGCTGGCTACAGGCTCCAGACCCAAACGACGGCCCGCTCTTCGCTACAAAGATGAATGCAAGCGCGACCTCGAGGGTAGGCAGCCTCGACCCAGCAGACCTGGGGACGGTAGCTTCAGATCGGATCAGCTGGCGACCCACTATCAAGGCCGGCATCAAACGAGCAGAGCAGAGGAGAGGCCCAGTGGGAAGAACGGAGGCGCGCCGCAGACGGCAAAGAATCGCGTCGGCAGCAGCAGACATTCGTGACCAAGACTTCACCGCCAGCAGTTGCAACAGAGTCTGCCGCTCGAGGATCGGGCTCTTCGGTCACAGCAGGCGCTGCAACTCCACAACTGACTGATCCACGGTGCAACACCATTGTCTCCAGACAGACGGATGCCATTATCATCGAGTGCGATGAGGTCCTCTTCTCTTACTGGTTGGTGTCCCTTTCTTTAGGGGGATGTATGGTCTTCTTTTGTAGCGTTATTGTACTGTTTTATGTTTTAAAGTGTTCCATGCATAGAAACTTATAGCGACTTGTCATAAGGTTTACTTCTCTCTGCTTCCACCAGGTTTAGCATCCCCCGTTTGCATAATTTAGCGTTATCTTCTTCCAGAGTGTAAGAGACGAAGCTTTTTCTTGGGGGCAGTGTAACTTGTTAAGGGGATTTTAGTCTTGGTCTTCATTCACAGGATTCAGAGCATTCTTTCACTGACTGTTAGTTACCGTTTTTAATTACGCTGCTTATGAACTGAAGGCCTTGGTGACTTCTTTGCACGATACACTTTCTTCTTTCTCATGGTTTAGTGACCTATTCTTCTTCAGAATTTAATCTAAGGCTTTTCTTTTCGACAGGCCATCAAGAGAGACCACTCGCCGAGAATTAGCATCAGCCTACCAGAGAACCATTGTGCCACGTCTTCTAGTGCAATTTCCATCCTCACCAAGAACATACACGTCTCGAAGGGATTCACATGGCATCACCACCCAAGCGCTATAAAGACAACTGACGATGATGTAAGTGCAAATGTTTTACTTTGAAGCAGGTCTTAAGCTGGTATTTAACTGTTGGGTTATGCTTTTGCAAGACGGGTAATAGATAGGCAGGTAGGCAGGATAAGTAAGTAGGTGTAGTTACAATAATTTGCTTGATTTCAGGGCTTTGTAGGGTTTTTGCCTTTTTTTCAAATGGATTCTTGTAGCCCCATCTTGCCCTTTCTTATGCGTTGTTGCGTGGACCTCCAACTCTCCCTCCCCACTCCTTCATCATCCCTCCATTCTCCCCACACCACCTCTCCGTACCTGACCACCTTTTTCCTGCCCCATCCTCACCGACTTCCTGACTAACCTGTTTCAGGGAACTCGGCTGTCAGTTCTTTAGGAACTTTAGTTCATCTTGAGGAAAATGTTCTCGCCTTTTCAACCGACAGGATCATAACTGACCTCAAACGCATATTCTGGAACAACAGGAACAGAGAAAAAGGGTGAAATAGTTAAGAAATTCTGATATTGATTTTAGCAACTACAGAAATTAGATTTTCATTGCAGTTGAGAGATGGACAAATGAGGCATGATGGAAGATTATGCTAAACCATAGGAAAGGGGGGTGCTAAACCTGATGAAAGAAGAGAGCGTATAAACTTTCTTAATTAAAATAAGCACACGCGCACACACACACGCACACACACACACACACACACAACACACACACACACACACACACACACACACACACACACACTCTCTCTCTCTTTCTCTCTCTCTCTCAATCCCCCCCCCCCCCCTCCCTGCTCCACTGTACCGACACACATGTGCACTCTAATCTTTTTATTTTACAAGTGTAGAGACTCTAATCTTTTCATTTTACAAGTTTAGAGATTGTGAGCGATATATGGATTGGTAAAAAAAAATGTTGTAAAAAGGAAAGATGTGCACAAACATTGAAAGTCAAATTACTTAGTGAAGTTTGCATTCGAGATGTATTTGCACAAAAAAAAATGCACAAAAAGAATTGACTTGTTAAAAATGTTTGTTTACATCAACAGGGGCAAAGAACTCCTGCACCAACGGCCGTGGAAAAGGGAGACCAGGACGGGTGAACTCGAGGAATGCAACCTGGCACCAGCATAGTGGGCGCGGTGGTCTTGTACTTCAATCTTTGTCTCTTTTTTCTTATTCCTTCTCTTGCACGTTTCAAATACAGCCCCCCTCCCCCCCCCCCCCCCCCCCCCCCCCCCCCCAGTTTTTTTTTTGTTTTTTTTTTGTTTACTAGACCTAGAATCTTGTTTTTAAATAGGGTTCAGTACCTGGCTCTGTGGAGAGGTTCACCCTGTGCTTTTCAGATGGTTTGCCTTCATTTCCTGAGGATTCAGCGTTTTCTTCTTCACAGTGTTTGTCTTTTTATTCAGTTGTTTTGTCTCCTTAATGAAACGGGCTTGGTGTCCTCTTTGTCAGGGTTTGTCTTCTTGGTTCGCAAAATTTAGCATTCTCTCTCCCCGGGCTTTGTGCGTCTTTCTAGCGTTTAGTGTCGGTCGTTCATATGCTTTATATAGTAGTTCTGGTTTCTTATGTCAGTGTTTGTGGTACAAGGACACAAAACAGGGGGGTTCCAGAGGAAATATTTTCTGGAAGAGCATGAATGGTTGACTCCGCCACATACAGGTCTCCTATTTCAGGGATCTGGAACATGGACGCATGTTTTCAGATCATCTGGGACTGAGCTGTAGAAGTGGTAAGGAAGTCCGAAGAGCTCTTCCAGTAATATTCCTTAGTGCGCACCTGGTACCTCCTGATCCGAGTGCCCTTTAATACACAGAACCTCTGTGGCAGCGTCAACATTTGGACCCTTTCATACGTTCTGCTGCCCTTTCGTTTAGCACGATTTGGCGTCTTTCAAATAATAGTTTTTCTTTTATGGGCATGAATATGCTCCTGTTTAATGTTATTTCATTGGGCTGGGTATCCTTTTCAAGTAGCCAGTATTGTCCTTCTGCACGGCCTGGTTTCCTCTGTTCACTGACTTTGCTGTTCTCTTCCCCCTAAGGTTTAGTCTTCTCCTTTTCTGGCGATTGGTTACGTTTTTCTGACAGTGTAGGTTCATATTGTTGTAGGGTTTAGCGTCATCTTTCCAAGAGGTTTAGCGCCCTTTTATGTGGTGTTTTTTTTGGGTTTAGTTTTCTCTTTTCACAAGATTTAGGGTCCTCCTATGTGGTCCAGTGTCCTTTAGGTATTCTTTATTTTATTTTTTCCCCCTCTTTTTAGTAAATTTTTAGCAGCTTTCCTCAATAGGGCTTACAGTCCTTTTTGTCATATCTTCCACTTTAGTAGTTGGTTTAATGTCCACCTCTCGTATAGTTTAGTGTAATCTTTCAGAATGGCAGAGTCCTCCTTCGTAATGTTGATTTCCGTGCTGTTTTGTTTAGTGCATAAGTATGCTTTATTCACAGGGCATGGATTATTCTTTGCAGTTTCAGTGGTTTGTTTCATAGGCTTCGATGGTGTTATCCTGCGCACTGTGCTCATGAAACTTTCCTCCTTGGCTTTAGTCTCGTCTTCATAACGTCTTTATTCCCACGGTTGAGTGATCTCTCCGTCAGATTTTATGAGCTAGATCATTAAGGGTGATCAGCTCTCCGGGAATCAGAACGAGTCTACCTGAGGACCATTGTACTAAGTCTTCCAGGACAATGACCATCCCCACCAAGGGCATGCAAATCAAGGGTCTGGTTATTACTGAGACTGTCACTGTGGTCAACGCGGCAGCACTAGAAAACTAGAAACTCTCGCCGAATCTTTCCCCAGAGGATGCATAAGGCCAGGGATGCCCAACATTGTGTTTGAACTGATCACATCATTGACAGTCCTTGAACAGGACACTGGCCGAAAGTTGAAGATTGTCCATAGCCCTTCAGCCAGCGCGGGCGAGTGGAGAAGACGTCACAGCATGTCCTACAGGAATGCCCAGGCCATGTTGACCTGAGAGACAGTATCCGGCCAGAGGGGCGGTGGCTGTGTGGGTGCCTCGGGGTTCTCCAAAGGACAGCCGGATTCATCTGATGGGTCTCGTCTGCCAGAGAGACGGCGACCGAGACGAATCGTCCAGGGCTTCAAACCAGGCTAAACCAGGTACAACACCGCCTTTAATGGTAAGTTCGCATAGTTTATTTGAGAACAGTTACGTTGTCAGAGGGATCAAGCGATAAGGGGCGGATGAGTTCGCAACGTTGAAATCGATCGGTGTCAAGAGCGGTGCAAGAAACGTCTTACAGATATGAACGGGTGTGAAACGGGAATTTGCTTGTTTCCGAGCTTCCATCATCATCTTTTTTGTTGAGAGTGTCGGCATTCTGTATTTCATAAAACAGACTTTTCTTACCCTGGTAACATGCTTTTCTCTCCGCGCCCCCCCCCCCCCCCCCCCCCCCAATCCTACCCCTTGCTCTCTGTCCTCGAATCTCCTCTCCACTACCGACATATGTATGCATGTATATACACAGGCGCGGACGCGCACGCACACACACACACACGCACACATACACACACAAGCACGGGCGCACACACAAAAGCGCGGGCGCAGGTACAAACACGCTCTCGCTTGCACGCATGCACCCACACTCACAGTATATTTACTAAACAGGTCTGCAGGAACATCCTCTTCGGAATGTCGCTGCAGTCGTACAGCCAAACTCCCCATCAACTTGTCCATTCCGATGACTGGGGCACTCGCCCACTAAGGGTCAGTATGAAGAGAGGGAATCGCAATTCAAGCGAGGACAGCAAGTTGCAGAATTTGCTGAAATGTATCTGTCTTTGTAATGATCAGAGATGATGAGAATCGTGAGGGTGTCATTGAGATTATTCTGGTCCGAGACTCCAACACAGAGATGTTTGAAAGTAAAGTTACCAGTGTTTACCAAGCCTAGAAGGAAAAGCTGCATGCAGAAATACCGGTAGGTTTGTTATGAAAAAACACTGTTTACTTCTGTTCTCTTCATGTGAAATTAATCATCATTTGTGGTTTCGGACATTCCATGTGCACCCATAGCACTCTCAACTTTGGACAGGAGCTGGCTGGGGCTGAAATCTTCCACCAGTAAAGGCCGCCGATGGGATTCGACCCTCCAGCCCGTAGACATATGTCCGAGACCCTGACTGCTGCGCTTTGATGACAGGTCGGATACAAGAAGGTTTTTAAAGATTTCTTTCCAGGATTTTTTTCCTTTTAACTATTAGAGGCGAAGAGAGAGATATACGATAGAGTCGTGCATATCCACTGCGTAACTATTGAGACCAGCGCATACTTAAGATTAAATAATCAACAAAATGTCGAAATCAAATCAACTCCAGCCGTATGCAAACAAAAACATACAGATTATCTGAATTTATGCATTCCAGTCGTCAGTTCCATCTCTTTGGATAGATTTTTTTTTCAGAACATTCTATAATCTTGGCTGGGTTTTATTCTTAAAAGGCATTTTTTTTTTTTTTTTTTTTAGTTTCTTCGCCACTGCGGATTTGACACAGAAGTACTGTATGTTTCAGGGCTGCTTGAACAGTGACACGTGTGCCAGAACTGTCGGCAAAGGATTCGTTCAGCGTTTGGACTGGAACCATAACGTCAGTCGACCTGGCGTCTCGTTGATTGACGTTCATCGGTTTTCTGGGCGACCGTCGCAGTTGGTAGCGAGGTAGGAAAGGCCGTGTTGAACACGAGGGTCAGCTCTCTCTCTCTCTCTCTCATCTCTCTCTCTCTCTCTCTCTCTCTCTCTCACACACACACACCTCTCTCTCTCTCTCTCTCTCTCTCCCCCCCCCCTTCTCTCCCTCCCTCCCCTCCTGTACTCTCTACAAACATGCAAGGCAAGCGCGCGCGCGCACAAGCACGCACGCACACACACACACACACACACACACACACACACACACACACAGTTTTTCAACCAACAAAACACAAATACACTAAAACCGATCTGAGACGGCTGGAGAAGCGAAAGAGGCTAAATTATAATTATTGAGATCCTGATAACGGTTGCAAGAACAGTGCTCATTTAAGACTGTTGGTAAGAGAGTAGGGGGAGGGCGGTGGGGGATACGGCCGGAGGCGGGATGGATGTCGAACATTTTTGCGCTTTGTTTCGCATCCATGGAGAAGGTACGCGTGTGGCTTAAAGTATTCCGAAATGTATGAAAACACCACTGAAACAGATTTGTCAAAAATGACGTTTTTGCTCAGAGCTTGAACTGGAAACGAAAGCCTATCCTCTCGCCTAAACACTCTTATTACATACACACGGGCGCGCGTGGGAGCACGCGCTACATATACACACGCGCGCGCGTGTTGCTAAATGTTCCTCCACCGAATACCAATCAACCAGGACGTTCATAGCCATCTCTGTCTTAAGCAATGTGAAGCCTAAAATGGAGCGTAAGAGGATACTGCACAATGTTTTCTAATGGAAGATTGTTGACACCTTTTCTTGTCGTTCATATTAATATATTGTATTAACCTAAATATTGTTAGATTGCAAGATAATAGAACGCAGATATTTTGTAAAATCAAAATCATTTCGCAGAATTTTAAAGAGTCAGAACCATTTGCGAGAAAGAGTCGAAGTTTACAGAAAATATCAATGTTTTTTTTATTTGTCAACAGGGGCAAGGCACTCGTGCATCAACGACCGTGGAAAACGGGGAGCAGCAAGAATCAACTCGGGGAAGGCAACAGAATACAAGGAGAGTGGTGGCGAGCTTTTTATTTACTTTTTTTTTTTTTTTTTTTTGCTTACTCTTTGCCACTTCAGAGGCATTGCACCCACCCCGCTCATTCCGACACAGCCCGGCCCGGCCCGGCCCGGCCCGCCGCAGCCCCGGCACTGGCAATCCACAGGGAGCAGTCAGTATGAAGCCGTCAGTGGCAGCCCCACCGAAGGAGACGCTGCACTGCTGCCGAGTCACTTAGGTGGTGTTCAGTGGCGCCTGTTCTGATACAACATACGCAGGACACCACCTACTAAGAGCCCCCTATGGACGACAATAATTGCTTAGTCGCGGAGCCGGCATGAGTGAGCTCTCCCTTCGGAAGGCGCCGGCACGTTCGTCTAACGACAGTCCCCATGGACTCACCGAATACCTGTGACCCCGTCGTAATCAAACCAAGGCCACAGACGTGGAGAGGACATCGAAACTGAGGTCACCATGAAAAGCAGGGCATGAAGGGCCACAGACTTTGAGACCTTTCTAATGCTGATCGATGAGAGTGAGGATGATAAAGGTGATGCTGCGGATTTCCATTTCGGTCTGAGACTGCATGACAGGGCTGTACTCTACGCTTATTTTCACTATATATCCTGGCGTCAACCAGGCCCGAGAGATACAGGCACCTGCAGTGTTGGTCAGGAAGTTTGAGGAACACTGTCGGAGACGTATCCATTAAGTGAGTGAACCTCGATTATGTGGTCCCAGTCTTCACAACTGAGCCAACTCGGGTCTGTGTAGGACCCGGTTAGGGCAGAAAAATCCAACCTGACTGATGGGAATTAAACCCACAACCTCCCAGCCGGAGCTTGCCACGGTGACCGACTACTTTTCTTTATCCAACACTTCAAGTGTTGTGCAGGGTCAAAATGTTTCTTGCATAGTGCTTAGTTCGTGGTTCTTAGGACGTCATGGACGTGTTCTTTCAGATGGTTTGCTTAGAAATCAACATTGCTGATTCAGGTAAACAGGATTCCGATTGTTCGTCGTTTGTAGGCGATTTTTTCCCTGTGTGCAACTGGAAGCTTGTATCCAAGTGTTCAGCGCAGGCTGCAGCTTTCTGTAAATAAAACATCTGTGGGCAGAAGAAAATGGCTTTACCTTTTCTGCTACTAGGACCCAGTTCATTCATTCTCATAGTCTTGGACAGTTCTTTGCTGATCCTGAAATCCAAAAAAGGAAATCTCCCATTCCAACTGTAGAGGCGGCCAAATTTCTGGGGGTTATTTTTTTGTCAAAAGCTTATCTTCCTCAGTCACAGTAAACACTTAAAAACTTCTTCTTGCCAGAATTAGAAAGCTTTAAACATTCTGCGGGTCGAAGCACACACTGACTGGGGCGCTAATAAAACTTTTCTGAACCTCTACAGAGCCTTTGTCCGTTCTAAACTGGACTATGGTTGTGCTGTGTACGGCTCCGCAAGACCCTTGTATCTGAAACTCTTGAGTCCTGATCATCATCAAGGGCTTCGTCTCTGTCTTGGAGCATTCCACACCGCCCCTGTGCACAGTCTGTACGCAGAAGCAGGTGAATCCTCATTATCCAACCGCAGGCTGACACTATCCTTACATACTGTCTCAGATGGTTCTCTCAACCAGAAAACCTTGCTTGTGACTGCATTTTGAATCCTCATTTTCAAAGTTGATTTGAAAAAAAAAAATCCTAACTGCATTCTTAGGTTTGGACATCGTATGCAGCTCCCATGCCCAGAATGCAGTCTTGATCTAGGTGTTGTGTCTGACTTCTCCAAATTTTCAGATGAGCCTTCATGGACCTTTCTCACACCAGAAACACACACTTTGATCTTGCTGTTTTTCGCAAAGAATCCACCAGTTCTCAGGCATACAAGGCATTGTTTTCCGATCTTTGTACAAAATTCCCATCCTTTCAGAAAATGTTTACTGATGGTTCGAAGTCCGACGATGGGGTAGCTTGTGCAGCCTATTGCCCAACTGTTCCTTTTCAAATATTATCAAAGCATATTCCGTCAGATAGTTCTCTCTGCTGAAACCAACGGCTTTGGTTCTAGCGCTGAAGATAAATTCTCGATCTATAAACAAGGACTTTCTGATTTTGTCTGATTCGCAGTCAGCATTGGATGCCGTACCTGCCCGTTAACTCCACCATCCTGAACATTTAAACTCATTAGAAGTTTTCACCTCTTTGAAAGCGGAAGGTCACAACACTGTTGTAGCTTAGGTTCCTGGTCAGGTTGGCATTCAGGGTAACAAAATGGCGGATCGTTTGGCCAGGAATGCCACAACAAAGAAACTGTCCAACATATCTGACCCCTACTCAGATTCGAAACTGAAGGTTAATGGTTATATCGGAGACCCGGCAGGAGGACTGGAATACACGGATGGATAACAAACTTTTACAGATCGGACCAAACCTAAATGTTCCTATCATCTACCTCTGGGTGGTCGCAAAGAAGAAACAGTTCTATGCCGCTTGCACGCTGGCCATTCGTTTGTAACTCGTTCGTTTCTTTTAAAGAGCGAAGAAGCTCCATGGTGCGGTCCATGATATGTACCATTCACAGTGAAACGTATTTTTTAGAGTGTCGGGACTTGCATGGTTTGAGACATAAGCATTTTACAACAGACTTCATGAAAACCTTCCTTACTCAGAGATGTCCCACCTGATGTGTTCTTTAAATTTTTCAAAGAAATCAACATTTTTCGTCTGATCTAAGATTTCACAGAATAAATGTTTTAAACAAAATTTCCGTTATGTATTTTAGGTGTATTTAAAAAGGTCGTATGGATGTCTTCAAGGCAGTGACAGCCCTGACATGGCTATAAGCGGCATTATCAAAGATTTCAGATGGTTTGGCATTTTTTGGTGTGTGTTTTGTCTTTTCCTAGGAAGTCGGGGTCTCTTCTGTCACAGGTTCATCGTCTTCTTTTTTTTACCAGGTTCGGCGCCTCCTTCATACAAAGGGTTTGATGTCATCTTTATCTAGGTTAGTGTTTCCTTTATACAAAGGGTTTAATGTCATCTTCATCTAGATACAAAGGGTTTAATGTCATCTTCGTCTAGGTACAAAGGGTTTAATATCATCTTCATCTAAGGGTTTAATGTCATCTTCATCTAGGTACAAAGGGTTTAAATGTCATCTTCGTCTAGGTATAGTGTTTCCGTCATACAAAGGGTTTGATGTCGTCTTTATCTAGGTGTAGAGTTTCCTTCATTCGCAGGTCTCATTCTTTCCTGGCTTCAGTGTCTCCTTCATTCAGACATACGGCTTTTCTCTTGGGCTCAGGGTCTTGTTTTGTGATTCGGTGTCTATTTTCATTATCATTATAATGAATACTTATATAGCGCCTGTCCTCGGAAAGACACCAAGCTCTAAGCGCTTTACAATCCACACTCATTTTTCATATGGCCATGACAATAAGACCGTTTCCAATGTTGGTGTTCTGGGGAACAAGGATACAAAATGGGAAGTACCAGAGGGAATGTTTACTGGAAAGGCATGAAAGGCTGACTCAAGTTATGGAGCAGGTCTTGTGAATCAAGGGATCTGGAGCATGGACGCATGCTTTCAGATCATTTTGGTTCGGGCTCCAAGGCTCTTGAGGCCTTTGATCCTCTTCCTGAAATGTTTCCTAGTGCGCACCTGGTATTCCTGATCTGAGTGTCCTTTTATCCACAGAAAGCCTGACATGGTTATCAGTAAGCATGTGAATCCTTTCACAGCTTTCAGATTCACAAATAATTCTTAGCTAGTCCGCCTGATTAATTCTGAACAAAACCAAGCACAAAATTTACAAGACAAATTTGATTTCCTACTCTTCAGGGAGCTGGTGGTCACCTTTCCAATAGTGCAAGTGTTCTCGACTTCCTGTGAAAGCACTTGCTATCCTTTCCTTTGGAGTTCTTTCACGGGGTTTAGTGTTCTTTTTAAATGGCTAGTGTAGTCGTTTTAGGCAGTTAAGTTCACCCTTTTTTAAAAGTTGTGTTTTCGCTCTATAGATACAGCATCTCTTTCACAGGTTTTAGTGTTCTCGTTTCTTACAGCTATGGACTTCTTTTACTTGTTTGCGGTGTTATTTGGATAGGTTTTAGTGCCTTCCTTTCATAGGGCTTTTCGTATCAGCTGCTGAGTGCCATAAAACTGGTAGAGAGATGCAGGCGACTCCCCATGAACAGTTGAGTACGTCCAAGGGAGTCATTAGATGCCCAGATCTTAGTTGCGTCTCGGAGACTGAGATCAAACTGAACTTGCGTCGTGAGGTGTATTTTTAATGTGCGTAGGGTCACAGTTTGCAGAGGAAGAGAAAAGAGTGCCCACCAGTACCCTCTTTCTGATATTCTGTACCTCTTCATTGCCATATGTCAGCAAAGTGGTTTCTTTAAATGTGTGCATTCAACTTGATTCTCCGTCTCCGATGCGGTGCTTCAGGTGCCAGAAAATTGGGCAAATTGTACAGTTCTGGGAGGAGGTGTGTGGTAAAAGTCATGACCATTCCGATTCCTAAGCTGAAAAAGACCTTACCAACCCTTAAAACTATCGTCTGATAGCTCTGACAAGCCGCCTCTGCAAGCTAATAAAGGAAAAGATGGTCAAGCCCCGTCTAATCTATAAGCTGGAAACCGATGACTTTTTGGCCAATGAACAGTGCAGGTTCCGGAAGGTACCACTCGACCGTTGACCATTTAGTCCGTCTGAAAACCACCATCAGCAACGCGTTCATTAGTAAACATTATGTGGTTGCTATCTTGATTTGGAAAAAAGCGTGTGATACCACTTGGAAATCGAATTTGCATAAACTTTGTTTTCGTGGTTGTCTGCCTTTATTCATTCAAAACTTTCTGGCTGACCGGCAGTTGCAAGTCTCTATTGGCAGCACGCTGTCGGACATTCATGGGTGGGAGTTGTGTGTACCTCAAGGGAGCGTTCTTCCTTCGGCTCTGTTCAGTATAAAAAAAATAAACGACATTGTCAATTAAGTAAACCGGGGTTCCGAGTCCTGTTTGTTGATGAATTCGCCCTCAATGCCGTTGGAGCCTCTTATGCCAGCATTCAGCGTAGACTCCAACTTCGTGTGGATAAGATTCGACAGCAGGCCGAGGAAAACGGGTTTACCTTTTCAAGCACCAAAACGCAGTGTATCCATTTTCAAAATTTTCGTCAATTCTCTTCCGATCCTGAAATTCGTGTGGATAAATCCACCATCCCAGCTGTGAAAAAAAAGCCAGATTTCTGGGTGTTCTTTTTTTTTTAAATCAAAAACTGAACTCTAAATGTCACATCCAAACACGCGAAAACTGCTTGCTAGGAAAGTACTGAGCGTTCAGAAAGTTCTGGCACACATGGATTGGGGCGCTGATTAAAAAAAAAAAACTCATCTCCATTTTTTACAGGGCTCTGATCAGCTCCAAACTGGACAATGGATGTGTAGTGTAAGGCTCGGCCAGACCATCCTACCTGAAAAGTCTAGATTCCATCCACCATCAAGGGCTTCGACTTTGATTCCATTCCGCTCCACCCCTGCTTATAGCCTGCGTGCTGAGGCGGGAGAACCATCCCTCTCGAAACTGTTGGCAGAAACTTACCTTAAACTGCAGATTGAATCTCTTTTCTGAACCCAAAACCCTGTATATGATCGTGTTTTTGACCCAAAGTTCTAAAAGAATTTCGACGACCATCCCAGATCCATTCACCCTTGGGAATGAATTTCGTATGCTTCCTCATTTAAACAATGCAGATATAGACCCGAGTCGTGTTCGATTTAGCCAAGTTTCCTGATTGATGACCCACCATGGACTTACTTCACTCCAGAGACCCGCTTTGATTTAGCCCTCGTACCGTATACCACTAGCCCCGTGGCGTACAAGTCCTTTTTCGACGAACTGTGTTCGAAGTTTTCATCCTTCGGAAGAATTTTACCGACGGTTCCAAATCTGAGAAGGGGGTTGCCTCAGCTGTATTGTGCAACAAGTCTTCTCAGAGATGTTCTAAACACATTCCCACCGACAGCTCCATCTTCACTGCTGAGTTGACTGGCTTGGTCCTGGCTCTTGAAATAGTCTCTAAATGAAAACATAGATTTCCTGATTTTGTCAGACTCACTTTCTGCTCTGGAGGTCATTGCCAGCTGTAACCTCAAGAACCCTCAACTGATTAAATTATTCAGACTGTACACCTCTCTGAAATCAGATGTATATAACACACAGTTTTTGCTTGGGTTCCCAGACATACGTGAATTCGAGGCAACAAGTTGGTTGATCAACTTTCCAGAGAGTGCCACAAGAAAAGATAAGCAGATTGTCTATCCCTCACACTGATATGAAACCCAAATCCCAGGATTACGCCAAAGACCTCTGGCAAGAGAAATGGAACTCGTAGACGGATAAAAAAAAACCTATTTGAAATCCATCCAAAACCAGAAAGAGTTTTTACCCTTTTCCCGAGGCGGCCGTAAAGAAAGAAAGTCTTGTGCTATTTGCATACAGGCTACTCCTGTTTACACACCCGTTATCTTTTAAAGGTGATGAAGCTCCGAGGTACATTTCATGTCATTTACCACTCACAGTTGTAGTCGGATATTCTTTTAGAGTGTTGGGGATTGCATGCTGTGAAACATAAACACTTTACAGCTGACTCCTTTACAGCTGACGTGAAAACCTTGTTCAGAGGTGTCCCACTTGGTGTGATCTTTGAATTTATGAAAGAGATCAACATTTTTCATCTGATTTAAGTTTTTTTTGCGATGGATAAATTTTGAACAAAATTTTCGGTGCGGTTTTGGACGGTGTATTTTAAGGGTAGTGTTATGATTTTTTCATGCAATGACTTGTGAGTTAACTTTAATGCGGTGATATCCCTGATAAGGGTCTTTAGCAGGCTATTGGCAACATTACCTTACTTTACCATATGGCTTATAAATCTTTTTTTTTGTCAGAAGAGTTAGCGTGAGCTTGATTATAGAGCTAAATGCTAAACTTTCGTATAGCTTAGTGTAATCTTCTTTCAGAATGCTGCTTTGTTTCATAGGGTTGTTGTCTTTGGTAAGGCTTAAGCTCATTCACAGCCTTCACTTTCCCAGATGTTGTATCTTCTTTTTGTGATAGACTGTACCGTCTTCTGTATACTCGGCGTGTATGAGTCTCATCATCTTAGGCCTTAGTTTCTGCTGCCCATGCTTTAGTGTATTTTTGGTCAGTTTTTAGCGGCGACTTCTTGGCCAGAATGTAATCCGCGGCTTCGTTTGTGGGCAGGACATAAAGGACGGTCTGCCTGCGAGAATCACTGCTGGTCAACCACGAACGTCGCGCTACATCTTCCACAGCCACCTCCATCCTCACCCAGGGCATACGACTCCAGGGACGAGATGCTACCAAGATCGTCTCCGAGTTCACAGCGTTACTGCAGGTTTCCAGACAATCCGTTCTCATGGGATGCAGGAAGAATGGCGACTTCTGCTGGACCAACCCACTGCAGGGTCTGGAGGATGCCTTCACAACGACAAGGGACAGAAGACAGGAAGCCTTGCCCGGAGAACAGGGAAGGGCTTTGGAAAGCCAAATCTAGCATCCATGCTATTATCAGCATTTTGCGTGTGTGTGTATGTAGTAAGCGTGTGTGTGTGTGTTGTGTGTGTGTGTGTGTGTAACACTTGTGTTGCATAGATCCTGTATAAATCATCCATTTCAGCATGTATGGAATGACATGCTAATGGACATGGGTTTCTTTCACTTTTTATTTTTCTTTCCTTAAGATGGAATGGATTCATTTTTGGTGACAGCCCTGATAAGACCCCCCCCTCCCCCCCCCCCCCCCCCCCCCCCCCCCCCCCCCCTGAATTCGGCTATGCTGTAAGCAAAATGGACGATAAAAATGAAATCTAGTGTCTCTTTGATACGAAATGATTATTCTATAATAATGATAATAGTGAACGTTATGATGGATGGTAGATGTGTAGCTGTGTGTATTAAGATGTTCACTTATGCACGGACCACGGGCGAGTTGGGGTGTGCGTGTGCTTGTATGCAAGTGCTCCTCTCTCTCTCTCTCTCTCGTGAGTGAGTGACTGAGTGCCCATATGCGTCCCATTACCTCCTGCGTTCTTGTCACAAATGCCTTCTCTGTCTCTGTCTGTCTGTCTGTCTCTGTCTCTCTCTCTCTCTCCACATACATCGTACGTCATTTAAAAGTCTTTCAGCAGTGTTGTACGAGTTATTGTATTTCGGAGTGAAAAATCAAGGGTGAATTTAAGGAGTTCTCTGTGCAGCCTGGGTTTTAATGCAATAATGTGTGAATAGTCTAGCAACCCTACTCGCCTGCTTTTGTTCAGGATGCGTTTCTGTTTTGTTGTTTTTATCCTTTTCTGGTGATATGACGTGTCCAAGGTATGATTTCCGCTGTGAGTTCGTTGGTCCTGAAAAGCTTTCTATGTAGTTTGCTGGGTTATATGATAAAGACTGAAAATTGAATTGGTATGTGTGTGTGTGCGCGCGCGCGTGTGTGTGTGCGTGTACGTGTGTTAAGTCGGTCGTGTGTGTGTAAATCGTCATTTGTACAGACTATCGTCACACATATTTTCCGGGTACAGCTGAATTTTTTTTCAGTTGCAGAATGTAGTTCAGTCGGTCAAACCGGGCACCTATGCAATGAATCGGCCCCAAATACAACAGTCCACGATGAGAAATATCTGAAAATCGTGTGCACTGTCTTATAAATAGTCCTGACGCACGGCGTTTAGAGATCAAACTGTAGACATGTGAGCTAGCACTAGACATTGTTGCACTAAAGGTTATCGGCCTTGATTAAGAATTTTTTTTTATGCATAGAGCGTTCTAAGCAGTCGTGGACAAGAAAGTAAGATTGTTTCACCCAGCGACCAACATCCCACCCTAATACCAGGAGGGATGAGAAGGCTGCCAATGGGCAATACAAATTTCATTCTGTATTCTTTTTCCACCCAGATGAAGACAAACATGTTCTCAACAGACTCTAGATTGTCTCCATGTTACAGACTATGACTATGCACCCCCCCCCCCCCCCCTTTCATTTCCCACCCACTCATGATCCCAGGGAGAATGTAACGGAGAAGGGGGACCGTTGAGGAAAAACATGATCCAAAGGTGGAATGCAGCGGGGAACAGGGACCATTGAGGGGAAACAACATGATCACAAGGTAGAATGTAACGGAGAAGAGGGACCATTGAGGGGAAAACATGATCCCAAGGTAGAAGGTGACGGAGAAGAGGGACCATTGAGGGGAAAAACAACATGATCCCAAGGTAGAAGGTGACGGAGAAGAGGGACCATTGAGGGGAAAACATGATCCCAAGGTAGAAGGTGACGGAGAAGAGGGGACCATTGAGGGGAAACAACATGAAACTTTACGATATATCCAGTTTTGAGCAATACTAATTGACATTTTAGCAATTGATATAATATCATTTGTTTTTTTAATGGGTATATTTTTCATGTGGTCTGCTTGAATGCTGAATAGAACGTCATTCAAAGAGAGTTTTATCAACATGCCAACTTCATATGAAATAAGCGTTTCCACACTTTTCCAAAGTTTGTTTATATGAGGTCAATAAAAAGTGTTCAATAAAATCAGTTTCGTTCAGACAGTTGTCTCGTCTATTTGTTTCTGTTGCCTTCATTTTGTGTAAAAGTATATTTGTAGGATATACATTATGGATGGTTTTCCATTTAAGTACTCGTCATCAAACATCCTGTGAAGTTAACCTTGGTGATATCCAAATATTTTTGTCTACTTCAAAATTCAATTTTTCAATTTTTTTTTGTGCCAAAAGTCATTGCAACGTGGTGTTACATTTGTTTCCTTTTGTCAAGTTTCTGTTTTATATTTTCAGATCTATTTGCAAAATGAGGCGACTGCAGGTGGAAATCTAAAACAAATTTTGAATGTAATTAATAGCGAACCGCCAAGAACAGGTAGACAAAACACGATCCGTTTCGACCTCTTTTGTCTTCGTCAGGCAAGACACAAAAACACTCAGGACAACGAAATGAACGAGCAATCACTTATCTTCATTCACATCAGCTCAAGATGGGCGTTGAATGAAAACGAGGCTGTCAAGGACACGATGTGTGAGTCGAGGTAGTAATAATGATAGTTATATTCTGATAGAAATTATGGTAATGATGATGATCAAAATATTAAGAAAACAAAATATAGACGGGATCAAAAATATTAAGAAAATAAATATAGACGGGGATTAATACCACTTTCGGTGATAATATGGCAATAGCAGTTGTAGTATGGGAGAGAGGAAAGTGGGTTAGAGGATTCTTAAACAGCATGGTTGCCGTGGCAACAGTCTAAGTGGTCATAGCGATGATGATGATGGTAATATCAATAACAACAATCGTATTGATATTAATGATGATAACGCGAACATCTATAGCAACGGTAATGGTAATAATAGTACTGATCCTAAAGGCATGACACAGAAACGTGATTTAAAAAAAAGAAAAAAGAAAAAAATTAATTGCAATAATTTTGATAATAATAATGACAATAATAGTACTAATACTAATACCAAGGGAAGGGAAGGGAGGGGGGGGAAAAAGGAGGGGGAGGGGAGGACAGGAAGAACAAAGAGGAAAAGGAAGGTATAGATCATGGGAAGGATGGAATCTAATAGGTATATTAACAATTATAATATGTATATTAATAGTTTTAACAATAATCATGATTGTAACCATATACTAACGATAGTGATGCTATAGGAGGCTGGAAAAGCGGTAAGGTGGAACGTCGGACGTATTGTAAAGAATAATGATTATATTAATGATAGAAGTAAATATAACATTTGTAATAATTATGAAGTTGTAACAAAAGGTATACTAATTAAAAAAGAATATGTATATATGTTTGTAGATCTGCCTTCAAGAGAGATTATGATGGTTCTGTCAAGCAGCTAGTGAAAGGGTTTCATATTTCTAATATATATTTTCTTAATTTTCTGTTCCCACTTTCTTCATCTCTCCACCTCCACCCCCACCCACACCTTTTTTTCAAGTTCAAATCTTTGCCAAGTCATTGCTATAATGATGGAAGAATGTTAGCCTGCACTTGTTTTCCACCCACTACTAAATTGTTCAGCAACATACATACATATATATATATATATATATATATATATATATATATATGAAGAATTGTTAACCTGCACTTGTTTTGTCCCACTACTTAATTGTTCAGCATTATATTGTTTGGTCAATCAGTGGGTGATTGCATCTCTTAGGAGATCCAAGTAAAGGTTGTTCTGCACAATTCTTAGCCGCTGACAATGCTTGGGTTATTGAACAGCAGAGCTGACCACTCAGACTGTTCCATATCTTTTGATCTCCCTTGCATCCTCAAATGGATCCTCAAGCATAGGCTCAAAGATTGTCCCCTACATTTTTTTTATATTGTTTGCATATGTTTTTAGTTTTGAGCAACTTTTTTTCCTCTCCACACTTTCGTTTTGTTTATTCTATTACTTTTCGCTGGCTGCTTTGGGGATGCTGTGGATTCTTTTTCGAACCCTTGGCGGTCAGAACACCACAGAATTATGGACCGTGGTGTGTCTCTATTTGACGCCAAGAACACAATCAGCCGTGTCTCTCTGATGAGTCCGATCCAGCGGACGAAAGGCCTCGGAGCAGGCGATACATATAGGTCGCCTTCGAGAGGGATTCCGATAGTTTCCTCATGCAACTAGTGAAGGGTTTTTATAGTTATGATACACATTTTTTCATTTACTTTATCTTCAATTTTTTTTTTCCCTCCATTTCAAATCTTTGCCAAGTCATTACTATAATGATGGAAGAATTGTTAACCTGCACTTTTTTTCTCCCACTACTTAATTGTTCAGCATTATATATATATATGTGTGTGTGTGTGTGTGTGAATAATAGTAGTGATCATAATAGTGATGAAGATGATGTTAACACCAATACAGATAACATGAATAATGAAGTTAGTTTTTGTTGTGGTGGTGTGTGTGTGTGTTTATTTTTAATTATTAATATTATTGTTAGGAAAAAAAGAAACATAATATTTGAAAAGGGACTTAGACCAGGACTATATTATTGAAAAAAAAGAAAACGCTCAAAACAAAATAATGTGTTGAAAAGGGACTTAGACCTGGACTATATTGTTGCAAACAAAAGGACAAAAAAAAAAAAAAAACAATGTTTGAAAAGGGACTTGGACCTGGACTATATTATTGCAGTCCTGTTTTTCTGTCGGTTCTGGAGCGGACCGGGTTCAACAGGTTCGCCGGAGTGTGACGCCTGTTTTGATCTTTGTGTGAAGCGGTTTTCGTATACCCCCCCACCCCCCCCCCCCCCCCCCCCCCTCACCCCTGCAGCCTGTGTTAGGGTGTCCCCGAAGCTTGCTGACCGGAAAGCACTTGTTGGTTGAGAACACAGACTGGAAAAGGACATCGGACGTAGATACTTTGGTGAATAGGGTTAAAGAGTGCAGGCAGGGAAATCTCTCACACCTCGTAAATATAAGGACTCTCTCTCTCTCTCTGTCTCTCTCTCTCTCTCTCTCTCTCTCTCTCTCACGCGCGCGCACACACACACATACACACACACACGCAAGCGAACGTGTGGGCGAGTGCGCACACGCGCACGACACTTACACGCGCGCGAGCACACGCACACGCACACACACACGCGCACGCGCACACACACACACACACACACACACATACACACACACACACAAACGCGCGGACGTACGCGCACACGCGCACGGCGCTTGCACACACACACACACACACACACACACACCCGCAGGCGTGTGCGCACACGCGCACGGCACTTGCACACACACACTCGACCCCCACCCCACCCCCCCCCCCCCAACCCAAACACAATGCACAGGCAGAGTGTATCGAGTCCTCGTTGTAAAGTTTGTTTAATAGGCCTTTGTAATTATCTTTCATATCATTTTTTGTATTGCTTGGCTCTTGGCATAACAGAAAACAAGTACAGATGATAAATTATACTCAGATAGACCTAGAGATAAATATGAATGATTGTCATTCCATCACATAGTAGGTCTGTAATGAAATGCACACATGAAACTGCTCCCATTCTCTCCCCCCCCCCCCCCCCCCCCCCTTTACCCCCCTCAAGCCCTCTTCTCACTCCCCATTTCCCCAAAACCACAGACGCGAAAACGGATTCTCAAATTGGTGACATTTAACACCTTCCTATCCTACACGTGGGCCTAGAGGTAAAATGACAACTACCATTCCTTTAGAAATGGTGCTACACGATGCAGGCTCGCAAAGTTCTGCTTTCACAGTGACCTCTCTCTCTCTCTCTCTCTCTCTCTCTCTCTCTCTCTCTCTCTCTCCATGCCTCCATGCCTCCGTCTCGTAATTGAATTCAGTTGCTGTTCACCCCCCATGAGAGAGGAAGAGAGAGAGCGAGGGAGAGACAGACAGACAAAGAGATAGGACATATAGGCAGGTAAGGCAGCTGGGTCGATAGATGTAGATAGGGCGCGCGCGCGCGCAAACACACACACACACACACACACACACACACACACACACACACACACACACAATTTAAGTAGTAGTGGAAAACAAGTGGAGGCTAAAGGTCCTCCGTTTTAACATTAATGACATGGCAAAGATTATTTTTTAAAAAAAATAATAATAATAAAGTAAATAAAAAAAATAAAGAAAAGAAAATAAAGGGTTGTTGATGGAGGGGGCGGGGGAAAAAAAAAAAAAAGGAAAATGAGAACGAAAAATCAGGGATTTATATGATGAATATTGAACTCTTCACTAGTAGCACGTGGAGAGGGAGGGAGAGAGAGAGAGAGAGAGAGAGACGGGGGGGGGGGGGGGGGGGGGGGGGGGAGGGAGACAAACAATTGTAACTTTTTGAGATCCGCTTTCAATTATAGCCTAGTTGCCTCCCTTATTATAACCTCGCCAACGAGCTTTCACGGACACAAAAACGGGTGTGCGCGCGCGCGCGCGCGTACACACACACACACACACACACAACACACACACACGCACACGCACACGCCTGCGCGCACACAAACACACACATTATATATATATAGATAGATAGATACACACACACGCGCATACATACATAATTATGCCACATCTTTGGGGGATTCAGTTATTGAAATAAACTTCAGCAAACTATCTTGTGACTCCTCATAGACATGCTCATAAACGAATCCTTGACTTGATGAGGCACCGAAATTAATATTTTCTGATTATGAAGCATCGGACAACCTGACCTTATCACCTGAAATCTGAAAGACAGTAATGCCATCTGTATGCTCAGATTTCTATGGTAGGCTATGGAGTTGTGTTCTACGTCACTTACCCACTAAATTTGTTGTCCTTGATCATCACCATGTGCATTAACTCATTCTCTCTCTCTCTCTCTCTCTCTCTCTCTCTCTCTCTCTGACCAAAATCGATCTCTTCAGATCGTCCTTTATTTTGGTGGATTTTTGTTTTTGTTTTGTGTTTTGTTATGGAACACAGTCTCCCCTACTACAAGTGGTGAAACTGGTCCCATTTTTGTTGTTGTTTTGTTTTGTTTTGTTCTTTAGGTTGTTTTTTTTTTTAATACTATGCTCGTTGTTGTGTCGTCCAGCCTGAAGAAGACGAGTCGGACAAGGCTCTCGTTTTGAAGGTTGGAAGTCAAATTCCCAAAAGAAAAAAGCTACCCCCCCCCCCCCCCCCTCCCCCCTCTCCCCATGCTGTTCAGAACATGGGATAGCGCAAGGGAACCCGCGTGTCCCCACCTCCTTACTTCTACGGTGCCTGATGGAATTATGGCATCCCATTAGATTTTACCCCATGACGTTCTGGCACGGATCTGGATCAAAGAGCAGATACAGGATTCGTTAGACTGTGAAGGATGTTCTCTCTCTCTCTCTCTTTCTTTCTTTCTTCTCGAGACTACTTTTTATGAACTGATATATATTACGTTCGTTCGCATGCGCAAACTGGAAATCATTCTGTTAAAGAAAGAAAGAAAACTAAACAAAACGAAACAAAACTCTGCATCTGTTATTAGTCCCACCGCCACGGTGGCCGCTTCGCAGCATTTTTTTTTTTTTTTTTTTTTATCGAATGCCATCGAATGACGTCATAAGGACAATCGTCATCGTTGATGCGTCATGGAGATAAGTTCGTCACGTTGACAGCCTTGGCTTGGAGTTTGAACTTCGGGACTGGGATGGGAAGGCCTCGGATTGGAAGGCGACACACGGTAGTAGTGTAGAAGGCTAATAGGCCTAGCAGCCGTCTTAGTCGCAGACTAGTAGTTGTTGCTAGAGTTGTAGTAACAGCAACAGCAGCAGTGGTAGTTGAAGTAAGAGTGGGATAGTGGTAGGGGAGGTAGTGGTCTAACT
>JADBJO010006984.1:0-2500 GCA_016801955.1 Conus betulinus
CTTGGATTTGAACTTACGCCCTCTTATTGTACGTCCAGAACTTTTATACCTGTGGCCACCGTTAGGACTAGTGACAAGAGAACTGCCACCAAATATCAAAATTTCAAGTAGGCCATATATTCTGTACTTTAACAATGTTCGTTTTAATATCTACATATTTACGTAGATAGGGTTTTCTAAGCTGTCGTTTTCTGAAGTTTTTAACTCTTTCTCTCTTTCTCTTTCTTTCTTTTCTTTCTTGTGTGTGTGTGTGTGTGTGTGTGTGTGTGTGTGTGCGCGCGCGCGCGCGCGCGCGTGCGTACGTGCGTGCCTGCGTGCGTGCGTGGGTGCATGCGTGCGTGCGTGCGTGTGTGTATGTGTGCGTGTGTGTGTGTGTTTGTGTGCGCACGCGTGTGTGTGTGTGTATGTGTGTGTGTGTGTGTGTGTGTGTGTGTGTGTGTGTGTGTGTGTGTGTGCGTGCGTGAGTGTGTGTGTGTGTGTGTGTGTGTGTGTGTGTGTGTGTGTGTGTGTGTGTGTGTGTGTGTGAGCGAGCGCGCGCGCATGCGCGTACATCCGCTCAAATGTGTGTGTGTGTGTGTGTGTGTGTGTGTGTGTGTGTGTGTGTCCCTTTTTCACCCTGCAAGAGGGGTCTGCAATGGAGAGGTGATAAACATAAAAAAGAATTTATTTATTCGTTCAGTTATTTATTTATCTACCTATTTATCTGTTTTTCTTTATCTATTCATTTACTCATTCATTCATTTTGTTCAGTTTCAGAGCTTAAGAAAACAAACAAACAAACAAACAAACAAACAAAACAAAACAAACTTGCCAGCGAGGCCAGTTTCTCAACACAATACTCTCTCGCTCTCTATGTCCCTTTCCAGGGGCATCCCCCTCGTCAGTCTCTCCCATCACTTCCACAAAACGTCACAGAGGAAGCAGCTCTTCAGTCCCTTACCCCCTCTCCCCCCCCCCCCCCCCCCACCACCATCTTCCTCCCTCTCACTTTCCCCTTTCATCATTTCCCGCTGTTCATGCCAGCTCGTCTTACCTTTGCCGGTTTTCTGTCAACGCCGGCCTTTCATCTGATGGTCCTTTCATCTGATGGCATGACTGTCAAGAGGCAGGTGTCGATGAGGTCAAACTGGGTTGGAACAACCCGTATTAAAATGATCTGCGATGATCACCACTTTGTGGTTTTGATGGGGAAGAAGGAGCACGTACTCTCTGTGTATTTCGGTGTATGAAGTGTGGAGTAAATAAATCCAACTGACGTTGATTTATGAAGAAAGGAACATACTAACTCCCACTTACATTGATTTATGTACTGATGGGCACTAACAACTTCATTCATGAATGGATGAACACATCTATTTATATAGTAAGGCTGATTTTTTTTAAAGAGAAGGATACAACAACTCTGTTTACATTTGTTGTAAAATGGAAGGAGGCTGTTTCACGGTTTTTTTTTTTTTTTAATGAAGGAGGAGCATCGTGAAATCTATCAATCTGACCTTTGATTAGACTCCATTTGAGAAGACAGCCCTGGTACTTGTTGAAAGTGTTTATCATTGGTAGAAGTGTGCTGCTTTCTGGCACTGGATTGAAGAGATAGTCTGTCTTTTCAGCACTGTCGATTTGTCTGAATGGCTTTCAAGCAATGGCGAACGTGTGTGGCATCAAGGGCAAATTCATTTACAAGGATACGTTGGTCAACACGGGTAGATTCATCCACAAGGGTATGTTCACCCACAAAAAAGCGAGTTCTAAATGAGATCAGCCAGTGGTTTTGTTCTTCACTGCAACACGTCAGAGGTTTCAGACAGACCCATTATTACCAAAAGATGGATACATGTTCCTCCATGGAAACCCTGAACTGCGTAGATGTTAAGAAGACACATGTGAAGAAAAGGTTGCAGAATAATCTTTTTTTTAAAATGCTGATCGATGAGAATGGGGATGATAAAGATGATGCTACGGATTTCCATTTCGGTCTGAGACTACATGACAGGGCTGTACTCTACGCTTCCTTTCATAATATACCCCGGCGTCAACCAGGCCCGAGAGATACAGACACCTGCAGTGTAGGTCAGGAAATTTGAGCAACACTCTCAGAAACGCGTCCATTAAGTGGATGAAACTCGACTGTGTGATCCCAGTCTTCCCAGCTGAGTCTGTAGCAAACTCAACTCTGGGTAGGAGCCGGTCGGGGCAGAAAAATCCCATATGACTCTGATGGGAATCGAATCCGCGACCTCCCAGCCGGGAGTCCGCGACGCTAACCACTTTGCCACTGCGGCTGGTTGCAGAGTAATGGTACCAAGACAGCCCTGCTTCAGGTCCTTGCTGATCTCAAATGGATCCATCTGATCCTTGTCTGAAGTGACTAGTCCACCCGTGTTATCAGGAGAGTCTGATCTGTATCAGTGTGAACACGAATCATTATCAGAAGAGTCTGATCTGTATCAATGTGAACACGAATCATTATCAGGAGAGTCTGATCTGTATCAGTGTGAAC
>JADBJO010006984.1:10000-22500 GCA_016801955.1 Conus betulinus
TTTTTTTCTTTCTTCTATTCTCACTTATTTTTTTTTTTTCCTGATTTCTTTTCTCGATTTTTCCCCCCTTATGACTTTACTTTTCCTTTGTTCTTTCTGTTTCTCTGTTTATGTATTTTTGATCAATGGATAGCTTGCAGCTCTTGAACCGAGAAATTTCATATTTTTCGAATTTTGCTTCCTTCATACCTTCTTTCCTTCCCTCATTCACTAATTCGTTGATGCAGAGTTGTCCCTCTTTCCTTCTTTTCTTTGTCTCCTAATTCGCTTCTCTTAGCTCGCCTGTCCGCCCGTTTGCGTGTCTGCGTGCCTACCACATGGTATTTCTATATCATTGTTTTGGTCCTCCATACTTCGTATGTGGTCGGTTTTTCAGTCTGCCTGTCAGTCGTTCATTCTTACTGGTCCCATATCTACCTCATGAAGCATCTTCATGCTTTCTAAAATTTGATTTTAACGGTATCTTAAATCAACCAACCAACCCAGCGGCCCACTTACCAACTCATCACCTATCCACCCACCAGCCAAGCAACCAACCCTCAAAGTAACAAGACCAACAACCTATCAACCAACTGCTCCACTTAGCCATCCACCTACCAGCCAGAAAATCAAGCAATCGAACCTCCCACCCCCAAAACACAAACCAGCCACCTAACCACCTAAATACACCTGGAAAACATCTCGTCCACCCCCACACCCCCATCAGCCAGCCAACCAGTCAACAAACCAGCCGATCAGCCAACCCACATAGCTATCCATCTGCCAACCAGTTAATCAATCAACCCACCAACCGCCAGCTGACCAGCCAGCCAACCAAGCCACACACATACTTACCGACCAACCAACCAACCAACCAGCCAACCAGCCAAGCAACCGACCAACCACCAACCATCCATCTAGCCAACCAACCAATCAGCTACTAACGAACCCACTAACCTGCCATCCAGTCTATCCAACAACCTACCAGTCCACCAACCTCCAACCCAACCGACCAAGTATCCAACCAACCAACCAGCCAGCCAGGTAAACCAGCCAGTCAATGAACTAGTCACCCCATCCCACATCAGCAAACTGCGAAAAAACAACAACAAAACAACAACAAAAAACCCAAACCCATCACCATGGACACTTTCAATGCTATTGTCTACAATCATGTATATGTCTGCCAAGACGTTCGGCTCAAAGTCTCATGTTTCTATGATGTCTGACTACTGGCTTATTCCCAATACCACTTGAGATGGCAAAAACACAACTGGAGATGAGCTATGCCATAACTTCAGGTAAGTCATCTGAACAATGTTTTTTTTTTTTCTTCAAAATGAGGATAGTTCATGAAATCAACACCTTTCGCAAAGTCGGCGAAAACAATGCGTGTAAGTTCACTTTCAAAAGCCGTGATTTGTGTGGGTGAAGTGAATGATGTTCATCTAAGGAAGAAGGAAATAACCGATTTCTACAAACGAAATCCACCTGCACCCATTCTTTGACAACAGGCGTTTAGCTGAACGTCGTAGCGAATCGCACACGAACTTAAGGAAACCTCAATACGAATGAGAAAAAAATCGTTATAGTCAAACGGAAAGAAACACAGCAAGGATTATCGATAAAAGGCAGCAGACATTTGGAAGGAGAAAAATCTTTACTGGGCGCTCTCTCTCTCTCTCTGTTTGTCTGTCTGTCTCACACCCCCCCCCCTCCACAGAGAGAGAGAGAGAGAGAGAGAGAGAGAGAGAGAGAGAAAACAACATCCTTCCTGCAGTTCGATAGTCGTAGGAGCGATATCTTGTGCACGTGAAATCTGCGCTCTTTCAAGAATCGTTTTTCTTGCTGCAGGGCCAAAGAGAAGACGAAAAGGGAAACAAAACAAACAACTCAGGATTTTCTAGTCCAGAAATGCAAAACCATGACCTCCTTCGGTTCATTATGCGTGACATCCACGGAAAAAAATCCCCTCCCATCTAAAATGGACCCAGCGATCTTGGGTTCCCTAGGCGGTAAAAAAGAGCGCAGAGAGAGAGAGAGAGAGAGAGAGAGAGAGAGAGAATCCGTGCTTCCCAGACCGACTACTCGCCATGGGCATTGTTTTAGATCACAAAGAAATGGCAGTACAGGCGTTTGAATATACGAATAGTTGAAAAAAGAAGTCGTGAAAAGAGTAAGAACACTTATATATATATATATATATATATATATATATAATATATATATATATATATATATATATATAAGATAGTATGGTATGGTAAAAGGAAGTTTTAAAATCAACAGATCTGTTTCGAGCGCTGGCTCTCCTCAGGATGGTTTGGGTCGCCTACTGCCGGTGTTATATGGCCTAATGTCACTGTTTGCACGTGCGGATTGGCTGCACATGTTGTTCGGTTTTTCAGGTTGTTTACAGTTCAGGGTGCGTTTGCTGACACAAACGATTTCCATTTGTGCCTGCAGTTGTTTACTATTTCTACTTTAGTATTTAGGGTTGCTAAGTATGGTTTGCATAGTATTAACATTTTTTCTGTGAACATAGGTTGCATCTTTGTTGATAAGAAACATACATAGGGACCACTGAAAATCACTTCAAAACCAGATATGCAAACCATAAACAGTCATTCAACAAAGAAAAATACAAAAACCAAACAGAACTGAGCAAATATATTTGGAGACTTAAAGACAAAAAAATAAACTATAGCATATCCTGGAAAATCATAAAAAGGGCATCACCATACAATAACATTTAAAAAAGATGCAACCTATGTTCAACAGAAAAATGGTTAATACTATGCAAACCATACTTAGCAACCCTAAATACTAAAGTAGAAATAGTAAACAACTGCAGGCACAAATGGAAATCATTGTCAGCAAAACGCACCCTGAACTGTAAACAACCTGAAAAAACCGAACAACACGTGCAGCCAATCCGCACGTGCAAACAGTGACATTCGGCCATATAACACCGGCAGTAGGCGACCCACAAAAACCATCCTGAGGAGAGCCAGCGCTCGAAACAGATCTGTTGATTTTAAAACTTCCTTTTTACCATACTATTTTAACAGATGTTGCTTCCCAAGGGGTTGAGCACTTTAACTTTAAAAATTTTATTAGGGCGTTTTAGTAGTATTCTATATATATATATATATATATATATATATATATATATATATATATATATATATATATAATGCTGAACAATTAAGTAGTGGGGGGAAAACAAGTGCAGGTTAACATTCTTCCATCATAGTAATGACTTGGCAAAGATTTAAAATTGAGGGGAAAAAAATGAAGATGAAGTAAATGGGAAAATGTATATCATAAATATATGAAAACCCTTCACTAGCTGTATGAGGAAACTATCGCAATCCCTCTCGAAGGCAGATCTATGTGTATCGCCTGCTCCGAGGCCTTTCGTCCGCTGGATCGGACATATATATATATATATATATATATATATATATATATATATATATATATATATATATATATATTCAATTATATATATATTCAATTATAAAACAAAACTTGCTCTTCTGTCTTAGAGTGAAGAAATAGGGGGAGATAAGCATTCATATCTGCAGTGGCAGTTAATTCTGCCTAACTAACAGTATGTTCTTGAGAGGGTGAGTGGGGGAATAAGCACATACTGTTAGTTAGGCAGAATTAACTGCCACTGCAGATATGAATGCTTATCTCCGTCTATTTCTTCACTCTAAGACATAAGAGCAATTTTGTTTTATAATTGAATAAAACCCTCTCAAGCACATACTGTTAGTTAGGCAGAATTAACTGCCACTGCAGATATGAATGCTTATCTCCCCCTATTTCTTCACTCTAAGGCATAAGAGCTAGTTTTTGTTTTATAACTGATTATTTCTTGCTGTCTTTGCAACACCAAGTTGCTCTGTAAGTTACTGGAATGGTGCTCGGTTACATATCCTTGGAATGTATTACACAATTATATATATATATATATATATATATATATATTATCTCTTTTTTTTCTTTTTAGTATATATATATATATATCGTTTCTCAAATGTCTCACCACGCGCTGATGACTGACTGTGAAGTTAGGCGTTTGTACAAAAATGTCATTACTTCCATCACACAAGCACACACCTATTTCAACTGTTTTCTGTCTTTCTTTCTTTCTGTCGTTGAGCAGTTAAAAACCACCAGCATCAATGAGCATGATGCAGATGTTCGGTT
The DNA here is from genome assembly GCA_016801955.1 of Conus betulinus. Taxonomy (NCBI): domain Eukaryota; kingdom Metazoa; phylum Mollusca; class Gastropoda; order Neogastropoda; family Conidae; genus Conus; species Conus betulinus. The sequence goes on from JADBJO010006984.1 coordinate 14,201, forward strand.
TATTTGTAAGACCTTTATCAAGCAGAAAAAAAAGAAAACATGGGCCCACTAAATGACAGCCCAAAGCACAGTATTTCTTTTTTTTTTTATCCTGAAACTGATTATTTCTCACTCCCACTTTACTTGAATCCTCACTCACTGCTTCAAAATCTTGAAGGCTTAATCCCTAACTTAAGCCTACCAGTTAAAGAAAGAAATGGTAACAATGATTATCATATCATTTGTCTTTCTTTCTTTTTCTTTCTTTATTGCCAAGTTAGCGAACTGTCAGTCGTTGAGCCATAAACGAACACAAACACTCTCCGTGTGAAGACACTCGTGAGCCTCAGCTGTTTTCGCAGCAAACTGACCGTATTCAGTACCATGAAGGTACTCTCCCCTTAAAAAAGCATCCAGCTTGTTACAATGACACAGTCGTCAGAGAGTGAAAGAGATCGTTAAGGTGAAGGATGCAACATTTTCATTTTTTTAAAGAAAAATCAATCATTTCAGATCCATCTGTTCTGATAAAAATTCTTGCCAGAGATGTCATTAGCCTTGAATTTTGTTTGTTTGTTTGTTTGAGAAAAGAGTATGAAACGCGCCCCTGTTCTTTGATGGATATGAAACATCTAGTAACAATACAAAATGGGGGTAGAAAAAACCAGAGATACAGAGAAGCCAGGATAAGCATATTTCCTGGCTTTCTCACCACATGCCTTTGTCGGAGTCCCGTTTACTAACAGGTCACAAGTAATCTCTGGAACCACAGTCGTTGTGTCGTTTGCTGCTCAGCCTGGCTGGCCTACAGCCTGAATAACCGTGCGCAAAACCAGTGCGTGTACACTTTTATCTCTACTATTTGGCACGATCAGCAGCGAAGTGTGGTAGATTCAAAGCCTTCCCGTGAATGGGGAAGATGGAGAAAAGGGGGGGGGGGGGGGGGGGGGGGGGGGGGTGCAGACAGAGAAACATTCACATCAATAGGAAGTGGAGAATGCCTTCGGTTTGCATCGTGAAGCTGTAACGAGCGAAACGCTTAGACACTTTACCTTCCCTTTCTCCCTTGTCTCTGATGACACGTGACTTACGACAAAAGAGGGAGAACGGAAATTCCAACCCCCTAAAGGGAGATGTCGAACGCACTCCCGACACTCCCAGTTGTCTACACTAACAGTGCTTGTTGCACGTGACATCGTTCTGATCCGACACACGCAGCAGACAGCCTACTATGCTCCCTACCGACCACAGTAATTGCTTTGTTGCTAAGCGATCGTGAGTGGGGGTCCTTGTCCGGGAGAGCACCTCCACTCTGTCCAGCGCAGTCCCCGGGACATTGCTGATGCTGAGACGGTGACACACACTGACTACGAGCATGATGTGGAGAGGAAATTGAAGCAGAAATCACCACAACAGCCAGGTATACAGCGCTTCAGAATGGGAGATGGTCCTGTGGTGGTCCATCGGGATGACGCTGAGGAAGGTGACGCTATGGAAACTCCAGAGATCACAGCGCAGGGTGTTACCTCACAGTCCGTTTCAACTTGCATCCCTGGGTCAAAGTGTTTAAGATTGGAGTTTACTTGGGTGTGATACACTCTCTTTTTTTGCTGGTTTTTGATGTGACAAATAACTGGTGTTGAGTTTTACCTTTGCGTTTCCGTTCTCTCACTTTTTCTTTTTAGAGTGTTCCAGCCCTCATATGGCTTTTGTGGTCGGCAGAGCTTAAAGCAACATGATTTGATTTGAACCAGTCCGGACCCTTCACCATCTGTTGGTTGAAAGAAGTGAGTGACATTTCGGAGATGAATCACTCATAAAGAAAACATTTGACTGTGTGGTTTAGCGACATTCTCGGAGATGAATCACTTATAAAGAAAACATTTGACTGTGTGGTTTAGCGACATTTTCGGAGATGAATCGCTTACAAAGAAAACATTTGACTGTGTGGTTTCAGTCTTCACATTAGAGTCTACAGAGCAGCAGATTCTGGGTAAAAAAATGCATGGGGCCGAAAAATCCGACAAATAAGACGGATAGGATTCAAACCCATAGCCCTCTCAGCTCGCAATAGTAACCGCAACACCAGGGCCGCTGGTGAAGATTTTCTGTCCTTCTTTCTGTGTACCCTGGCTGATACTCCTGTGGACACTCTCTGTATAGACAGGCAGTGGCGTTTTGTGTGTATGACCGTTTTTTTTTTTTATCCCGCCATTAAGGCAGCCATACTCCATCTTCGGTGAAGGTGCATGCTATGTGTAACGTGTCATCCATACCAACGGCCAAACTGGCCTTCTCTTCCGAAAGTTGGTGATGGGATTTGACGTGTGTGCAAGATGTTATGCGTGCGTTTACACACGGAACCTCGGTTTATAGTCTCATTCGAAGGACTGTATGGGGAATGGAGTCAGAACCAACGTTAACTCCGAGGGGGAAAAATCCCCCTGTACCGAAACGGCACGGCTGAGATGCGAACCCACAACCGCAGGATCACCACAGTCTGGCGCTCTACCAACTGAGCTCTTCCGCCCCCCGCTGGTGAAGATGAATTTTTAAATGATCGTAAATTTTGTGGCAGGTACTAGAAACATTTTCGCACAGCTCAGATCTTCTTGTTTTGCTTTTAGAGATTCACCTGGTCAAAACCCGTTTCTTGTATCATGTTCCTGGCTCGTTTTATCTTTACGGTAGTCTGGTCATTCAACCTTTTCCCCTTCACTCTCTGAATAAGATTCCTAACATGACGTTTCAGATCGTTTGCCACCTGATTCCAATTTATGTTTGCTACAATGCTGATGTACAGACGTCAATTGTAAACAGACTTCAGGGAGGAACTGCTCTGTGGATGTGCGTTTCGGTGTTAGCTGTAGTCGGCCCTTGGTTCTCAGTTACGTTGATGTACACCATTGTGTGCCACTTTCCAAAGTAGAATGCCTGTTAACGTCATATTCAGGTACCTTTCTGTAGAGTTTGTGTACAGTCTTGAATGTAATTTTTGTTAATTTACTTAAACTAAAGAAACACCGCAGATGTTTTTTTTTTCATTATTCTCTGGTGTATTTTACGCCTTACTTTCTGAGTTTCTAATGTCACAATAGTCCCCTGTTTAATGACATATTACTGATGTAGCTGGTGATGTTTTCTTTCAATATCTACGTGTTTTTCACACACACACACACACACACACACACACACACACACACACACACACACACACACACACACACAGAGAGAGAGAGAGAGAGAGAGAGAGACGAACGAACGAAACGAAATTTTATTTTACCAGGGTAATGAGATAAGCAAATTGTGCATGTTTTTTTCCACCCGGCCCTGGGGAAAAAAAAGGACAACACACACACACGAGAGAGAGAGAGAGAGAGAGAGAGAGAGAGAGAGAGAGAGAGAGATGGTTGGTTGGTTGGTTGGTTGATGTAGAGAGAGAGAGAGAGATAGAGAGAGAGAGAGAGAGAGAGAGAGAGTCGAGTGGCTAAGACAGAAAAGGTAGCAAAGTGGATTTGTCCCAGGTAACAGGATTCCCTTTTTTCCCCGACAGAATGGATCTGTTCAGGGGGAATAACTGAATTTGTGCTAAGAGAATGGTTTTGCCACGCTGCAAGAGTGGCGTTTCGCTGGTATCATAATCAAATCGGGAGGATCTTTTTTCCTCTTTTTTTTTTTTTTTTTTTTGTCTTTCTGCAGACGCCAGACCGGCCAAAAATACTGCTAAAACGCCTAATAAAAATCTTAAGGTGCTCAACCCCTTGGGGAGCAACATCTGTTAAAAATAGGATGATAAAAGGAGTTTTTAAAAACCACCAACAGATCTGTTTCGAGCCAGCGCTCTCGTCAGGATGGTTTTGGGGCGCCTACTGCCGGTGTTTATGGCCTGATGTCACTGTTTGCACGTGCGGATTGGCTGCACGTATTGTTCGTTTTTTTGGGGTTGTTTACAGTTCAGGGTGCGTTTGCTGACAACGATTTCCATTTGTGCCTGCAGTTGTTTACTATTTCTACTTTAGTATTTAGGGTTGCTAAGTATGGTTTGCATAGTATTAACCATTTTTCTGTGAAACATAGGTTGCATCTTTTTGAAATGTTGTTGTATGGTGATGCCCTTTTTATGATTTTCCAGGATATGTTATAGTTTTATTTTTTTGTCTTTAAGTCTCCAAATATATTTGCTCAGTTCTGTTTGGTTTTTGACACACCCATTTATGTAAACATCAATAGCAACCACCCACCATCTATACTAAAAAACCATACCCAATGGCATAAACAAGAGATTATCTAATCTGTCACATAATGAAAGAGTATTATGCATGCCTAACCTAAAAATATAATTGATTCATCCAACAAAATGAAAAGAAAACAACACAGCAAAGAAGGGTGAAGAAAGGAAATCCTGCAATTGTGCTAAAAAAAGAACAGTGTCCCTTAAGCAACAAATGCCTCTATAACAACATTGTATACCAAGCCACTGTGACATCAGAAAATGAAAAAGAAAAATACATAGGGATCACTGAAAATCACTTCAAAACCAGATACGCAAACCATAAACGTCATTCAACAAAGAAAAATACAAAAACCAAACAGAACTGAGCAAAATATTTGGAGACTTAAAGACAAAAAAATAAACTATAACATATCCTGGAAAATCATAAAAAAGGGCATCACCATACAACAACATTTCAAAAAGATGCAACCTATGTTCAACAGAAAAATGGTTAATACTATGCAAACCATACTTAGCAACCCTAAATACTAAAGTAGAAATAGTAAACAACTGCAGGCACAAATGGAAATCGTTGTCAGCAAACGCACCCTGAACTGTAAACAACCCCAAAAAAAACCGAACAATACGTGCAGCCAATCCGCACGTGCAAACAGTGACATCAGGCCATATAACACCCGGCAGTAGGCGCCCCAAAACTATATATATGCGAAAGCTTGGATAAAAAATGAACTCCGTGGGCGGTGTTGACAACTTATTTTTTATCAATACATATATAAGCACTACCTTACCTGCTGGCACTCAGGGAGGATGTCATGTGCTGACGAAGGCAAATAAAGCCAAAAATTTCATTTACAAAACCAAGACAGCTTGTTGTCCTTGTGTCTTTTTCTTTTGGATATATATATATATATATATATATATATATATATATATATAGAGAGAGAGAGAGAGAGAGAGAGAGAGAGAGAGAGAGAGAATATGGTGATGAACAATAAGTCGTCAACACCGCCCACAGAGTTCATTTTTGTACTTCCAGTTCTTATAGAATAGGGAGTACTTTAGAATGGGAACGAAGAAATGCTGTCTGTGTGTCTGTCTGTCTGTCCGTCCATCTGTGGTCAAAATGTGTTCCACTCGCTCCACACAAAACTACTGGGCCGATCTTTCTGAAAATTTGTAGGTATGTTCATTATGGGTCAAGGATGATGCCCGATGTTTTAGCTTACCGTTATAACCGTTACTAACGGCTGCAACGGCCTATAACGGTTTTTTCTTGTTTATGTAATATCTACGAAAGTACTTGGCCGATCTTTGTAAAAATTAGCAAGTATGTTTACTGTGGGTCACGAATAATGCCCGATGTTTTAATTTACCGTTATAGCCATTACTAACGGCTGTAACGGTTTTCTTCTTTTGGAATATCTTCGAAAGTACTTGGCCGATCTTTGTGAAAATTAGCAGGTATGTTCACGATTGGTCACAGATGATGCCCGATGTTTTAGTTTACCCCCGTTATAGCTGTTACTAATGGCTGTAACGGACTGTAACGGTTTTCCTTCATTATAGAATATCCCAGAAAGTACTTGGCAGATCTTTCTGAAAATTTGTAGGTATGTTCATTATGGGTCCCGATGTTTTAGTTTTCCGTTATATCCGTTACTAACGGGTGTAACGACCTGTAACGGTTTTTCTTCTTTATGGGAATACCTCAAAACGTACTCGGCAGATCTTTCTGAAAATTTGTAGGTAAGTTCACTATGGGTCACGAATAATGCCCGATGTTTTAGTTTACCGTTATAGCCGTTACTAACGGCTGTAACGGCTTGTAGTTGGTTTTTCTTCTTTATGGAATATCTCAGAAAGTACTTGGCCGATCTTTCTGAAAAATTTGTAGGTATGTTCATTATTGGTAACAAATAATGCCCGATGTTATAGTTTTTACCGTTAAACCGTTTTAAACGGTTTTTTCTTCTTTATGAAATATCTCACAAAGCACATGGCTGATCTTTGTGAAAATTAGCATGTATATTCATTATGGGTCATGAATAATTCCCGATGTTTTAGTTTACCGTTATGGCCGTTACTAACGGCCTGTAATGGTTTTCTTCTTTTTGGAATATCTCAGGAAGTACTTGGTCGATCTTGTGAAAATTAGCAGGTATGTTCGTTATGGGTCACGGATGATGCCTGATGTTTCAATTTGCAGTTATAGCCGTTACTAACGGCTGTAACGGCCTGTAACGGTTTTTGTTCTTTATGGAATATCTCCGAAAGTACTTGGCAGATTTTTGTGAAAATTACCAGGTATGTTCACTGTGGGTTACGGATGATGCCCGATGTTTTAGTTTACCCATAACAGTTTTTCTTCTTTATGGAATATCAGAAAGCACTTTGTTGATCTTTGTGAAAATTAGCAGGTATGTTCATATGGGTCACGGATGATACCCGATGTTTTAGTTTACCGTTATCACAGTTACTAACAGCTATAAAGGCCCATAACGGTTTTTTCTTCTTTATGGAATATCTCAGAAAGTACTTGGCCGATCTTTCTGAAAATTTTTAGTATGTGTCATTAGAGGTGACGTATGATGGCTGACGTTTTAGTTTGCCGTTATAGCCGTTACTAACGGCTGTAACGGCCTGTACCGTTTTTCTTCTTTTTATGGAATATCTTCGAAAGTACTTGGCCGATCTCTGTGAAAATTAGCAGGTATGTTCATTATGGGTCACGAATGATGCCCGATATTTTAGTTTGCCGTTATAACCGTTTACTAACGGCTGTAACGGCTTGTAACGGTTTTTTTTCTTTATGGAATATCTCCGAAAGTACTCGGCAGATCTTTGTGAAAATTTAGCAGGTGGGTTCACTATGGGTTACGGATGATGTCCGGTGTTTTAGTTTACCGTTTATACTACGGCTGTAACGGCCGTTACCAACAGTTTTTTCTTCTTTATGGAATATCTCAGAAAACTCTTTGTCGATCTTTCTGGAAAATTATAGGTATGTTCACTGTGGGTCACGGATGATACCCGATGTTTTATTTTACCGTTATAGCCGTTACTTACGGCTATAACGGCCCATAACGGTTTTTTCTTCTTTATGGAATATCTCAGAAAGTACTTGGCCGATCTTTCTGAAAATTTGTAGGTATGTTCAATAGAGGCGATGGATGATGCCTAATGTTTTGGTTTACCGTTATACCTGTTACTAACGGCTGTAATGGCCATTACGGTTTTTTCTCTTTTTTATGAAATGTCTCAGAAAGTACTTGGCCGATCTTTGTGAAAATTAGCAGGTATATTCATTATTGGTTACGGATTATGCCCGACGTTTTAGTTTACCGTTATGGCCGTTACTAACGGCTATAACAACCCATAACGGTTTTTCTTCTTTATGGAATATCTCAGAAAGTACTTGGCCGATCTTTCTGAAAATTTGTAGGTATTATGGGTCGGATGATGCCCGATGTTTTGTTTTAGTTAACCGTTATAGCCGTTACTAACGGCTATAACGGCCCCTAACGGTTTTCCTTTTTCATGGGATATCTCAGTAAGTATGTGGTCGATATTCTGAAAATTTGTAGGTATGTTCATTATGGGTCACGGATGATGCCCGATGATGAAGTTTACCGTTATAGCCGTTACTAACGGCCCGTAATGGGTTTTCTTCTTTATGGAAAATCTCAGATAGTTCTTGGCGGATCTTTCTGAAAATTTGTAAGTATGTTCATTATAGGTCACAGATGATGGCCGATGTTTACCAGAATAGCCATTGCTAATGGTTAGACCAGCCGAAGACGGTTTTTCCTCGTTATGGAATATATCACGCGTGTTCAGGATATACTGGGAGTACGTTTATATACTTTGCATCTTGTTTTTAATTCAAACTTTTGCCTTCCAAAAGGCTTCTTCAGGAACCGACGGAACTTTCATCTCCTTGGCTGCGATGACATCAATACTATTGACGTCATAGTAGACCTGCATCAATTTAGAAAAGACGTCACAATTTTTTTTTTTTTTTTTTTTAACTGCAGAGTTTCACCTTCACTATACCCTGTAGATTCTTATCATTCACTATACCCTGTAG
>JADBJO010006984.1:27500-40000 GCA_016801955.1 Conus betulinus
TTCGTCACTGAGATATTCCATTTAAAATTAAAAGAAAAAAAAAGTTCTGGGCCATTATAGCCGTTAGGTAACGGCTATTCTGTTTTAAAAAATAAAACATCGGGCACATCATCCGTGACCCATTATGTAAACAAGAATAAGAGTCAAAACCACAACAACAACAACAAAAAAAAAACAACAATAAAACGGCCGGCTGCTGTCAGCATCATAACAAAAACTGAAATAACAGGCTCGCTGGCTGCCCTTCATATGCGCAGAGCGCAGTTTTTTCCTTCTTTCGTTCCACTTACCATTTACGAACGCGTCCGGTTCCAATCAAATTATGGATGTACCCCGTAACCCCGCCCGCTCCCACGCTCCCCCCCCCTACCCGCTCACCAACCCGCCTCAGTACCGCTCTCCTCGTCATCTAAACCTGTAGTAACCCCCACCACCCCCCTACCATGAACCCGCCTACGTCTACCCGCTCTCACCCTTTCCATCCTCGCGGGCAGGCCCATCCATTCCTCATCCCCTCCCCGCCACCCCCCCCTCCCCCAACCCCGACCCCCCCTCCCCCCCCCTCCCTCCCAGCCCCCACCCCCCCACCCCTTGTCCCTTTCCGCCTTTTCCTCCTTTTCCGCCGCAAAAAAAAAAAACAAAAAACACCCAACAAACCAAAACCAACCAAACCCCCACGCAAAAGCAAAAAAAACCCCCACCCCCCCCCCCCCCTCGTGCCCCCCTGGGCGCCCCGCGACGCCGGCGGGGGGGGGGCCACCACGCCCCCGCCCCGCGCGCCGCCCCCTCGACACCCCCCCCCACCCCCCTCCCGCACCCCCGGGCGCCCCCCGCCCCCCCGGAACCCCCCCCGCCCTCAGAGGGAGGCGGCCCCACCCCGCTCACCGACAAAGCACCCGGCCCCCACCACGGCCAGCCAAGCCACCCCCCAAGCCCCGGCCGGCCCCACCCCCCCCCCCGGCCTCCCCCGCCCCCCCCCCCCCCCCCCCCCCTGCCCCCCCCCCCGCCCCCCCCCCCCCCCCGCCCGTCGCCCCCCTCCCTCCCCCTCCCCCCCCCCCCCCCTCCCCCCCCCTCCGCCACCCCCCCCCCCACCACCATACCCCCCAGCCCCATGCGTGCAGCACCCCCCCCCCCCCTCCAACCCCCCACCCCCCCACCGCCCCAACCCCCCCCCCCCCCGCCCCCCCCTGAACCCGCAAACCGGCGAACGGAGCCCCCCCCTCGACAACCCGGCTCCCCCCTTTCCCGGCCCCTTGAAAAAAATAAATTTGCCAAGGGTCCCTTCTTCCAAGGATAGTGTTTTCCGTTGGCCGCATATGTCTTGGTTGTCCTTTGGGGGGTCTTTCTTTTTTTTCCCCTCTGTCTCGTGTTCCTTGCCCGGAAGGGCCTTGGTTCCTTTTCTCCGTTTCTTAAAGGTCCCTTTCGTCCTTGTAAAGGTTAATGGGATCTAATGGTGTTCTTGCCCGCGAGGAGCGGCGAGGAAAAGGGCGAGCGAAAGCGAGGCATCGGGACTCAAGTGGAAGACTGGGCGCGTGGGGGGGGGGGTGTAATTGGCCATCAGAGCACAATCCTCAATAACAACAAAAAAAACAACGAACAAAAAAAAAACAAAAACAAACGATAAAGAAAAACACAAAATAAACAAAAAAAAAAACCAAAAAGAAAGCCACCCAAAATAAAAAAAAGAATGAAAACAAATTTGACACTTAAAAAAAAAAAACTAAAACAACATATAACATGAAAAAAAAAAAAAAAAAAAAAAGAAAGACCAAAACCAACATAAATACAGATATGCAAAAAAAATCACCCTAAACATATCCATGTCAACGACGATAATTGAGTGATGTCAAACATTTGACCCATAATTGTACATACAAACATGAAAAATAATCGATTACTATACACATCCCCACCAAAAAAAAGAAAAATAACCAAGAATACAGTTTCTTCAATTCTACTTATCTAAATCCTGCCACACATTGTGATATATAAAATGTTTTTTAGGGAGAATTAACAGTGCCACAACGATATGAACAATCATTCAATTCCAGAAAATACCTGACCTCACATTATGGAGGCTAAAAATTATGGCTAAACCAATATCAAAAAAATTCACACGCCGTGATCATCTATCGCTCTTTGTACAACAAGAGTATGTTATTATCCAATCCCCACAAATGAGTCTGCTTGGGAGCCCCCTGGGTGTTATAAATTTTGATAATAGAGGACAAAAAATGAAGAGACAAAGAAGGATAAAAAAAAACACCTTTCAGACCACAATCAACCATATATCAAAATAACTAAGTGCTTCTGTCTGTAAATATTCGATTTCTTAAACGAGGGCCGACATTGGCGATTGCTTTTTTTGGTGTGCAGCCAAGTCATTTTGCCCTGACCTTGACACCACTATGTACCACTGCCACGTGCAGCAGAGAGAAGGGCTGTACCCAGATCAATTTGTAGGCCGACGAGTGTCCACTTCTCAATCCTCTTCACCTTGCTTCTTTAGTTTCCTTTGCCCGGGAGGCTTAGCTGTGGTGTTGGTAAATGTACCTATATCGATTTGTGGCCAATGGCTCATGACGACAATGCCAACTAGCTGTCTGTCAATGTCATGTAATCTTACTTCATAAATCCACGTCTGTCTGTCTCTGTAGCCTGTCTGTATCTTACTTCATAGTCCATCTGTCCTGTCTGGTTCTCTGTCGGTCTTTGATCTTACTTACATAACAGAAACTCGATGATTGGAATCTCTCTCTCCTCTCGTCAATAAATCTCCTCTCAGTACATCTCCTCCGTTCTCCTCTCAAGTCTCAATACATCTCTCAATCATCCGTCTCCGCTCTGACAAAATCAAATCCTCTCTCTCTCTCTCTCCTCTCTCTTCATGATATAAGTTGCAATGTTTATAAAACGCCAATCTCCTCTCCCTCCTCTCTCCATCTACTCTCAAAATCTCCACAAAAAATCCCGTCAATCCTCAAAATACTCTCTCTCGATCAATCACTCCTCTCTCTCAAATCATCTCATCTCAATCTCCATCTCCTCATCTACCATCTACTCCGCAAAAGGTATAAATGCATGTACGAAATAGTGAAGCTCCGTCTCTTCTCATGAATAACAAGCAACTCATCATAATGATCAAATAATCAAAAGTCTGCTAACGGTCTGCTCTAAGATAAACGCATGTTGAAGGGGGTCCACTCGCGCTCTTTTGAATCGTCGTCTAAAATGCGAAAGGGGGTCGATCGAGGGGAAAGAAGGGAAGTCAGTACTCGCTCTGCAGAATCGGAACAAGGGGGGGAGAAAATGGGGATCATGAAAATCCTCTCAAAAATCGGTCGCAGAAAAAACAAAAAGGGATCGGGGGGGGGTCGGGAATAACTCACATGCGGGAAAAACGGTCATGAAAAAAACGAAAAGGGGAAAAGCGTCGGGGTACAAGAGGGAGGCGGGTCGGCGTGTCGGTCAGGAATGCACAGTAGGTCGGTGGCCGGCTCTCGGGCGGAAAATCGGTGGGAGGAGGGGAAGCAAAAAAACGAAAAACTAAATACTCAAAATCGGGGGGTCGGATAACAAGAAGAAGGGAAAGTCGAAATCAAAATCAAAGGGACAAAATGCTCAAAGCAATAAACAAATCCGAAAGCGGGGAGGGGAAAAGAAACCGGGAGAACGTAACTCAAGAATATGAAAGTCTGCTCGATAGCAAGGGGGGAAAAAATAACTCGAAGGGGAAAAAAGAAATGGACATAAACAGGATGCGGATACAAAACATACAGGGCGGGAAGGGTCTCTGGGGGTCCGGGTACGGGGGTAAAGAAAACACGAATGAAAACACCTAAAAAAATACTCAAATCATCAGGGTCTAGGGTCGAAGAAATCAAGAAGGAAGAATCCAAGGAGAGGTCAAGAACTAAAAATCGCGGGGAAGGAAGGGTGGCGATGTCTCGGTGGGGATCTGGATCGAAGAACTCTCGGAAATCGTCGTAAAACATCGGAGGGGGAAGGGAAAATCTGCGGAAAAATCTCATTGTAATATGAATCTCTGGATTTGTATTCTCTCTCCATGATATAAATGACCTGTTGAAAAAAATCTAGTTAATTCTCCCTACTGTACGGTAATAAAAGGATGCTAGTCTAATCAAATAATGGGCGGGTCATAAACGAATCGGGTACCCGGAAAAAACGAGGTTCGTCGGGAAAAGAAAGGAAAAAGCAACATCAAAAAAGTCATACGAGGGTCGGGGGAAGGCGCTCGATCTAGCGGGAAAGGGGTGTAAATGCTGCAGAAAGGGCGTCGCTCCTCGGAAAGAATCTCGTCGTCGCAAATCGCACGGAAGGGCGTCAAATACCTCGAAAAATCTCGGGCATCAAGCGTGGCTGCTCTAAATCAATACAGGGGAGAGGAAAAGGCTACGAAGGAAAAACACAAAATGCAGGGGGCAGGGTCGTGGGTCGGGAATCTCCGAAGGGTACGCGGGGGGGGGGTCTACTCAGCCCAATCGGGTGCAATCCCGTCAGAGGGTCAAACCGGGAAAACAATACCCAAAAAAAAGTCTCTCTTCTTCTCTCTATCTGCGAGCCTAACGGAAAAAATCGTCAGAAGGAAAAAGATCATCGGGGGCAGGGAAGGTCTCGCGAAAAGGGAAATCTGGCTCCGCTCTCACATCTCACGGGTCGTCTTCCCACAGCCTGGAGAAACCGTTCTGTGCTGTTTAAATAAGAGCTTCACGTATACTGTATCCTGATAGAACTTGATGTAAAAATGCCGTCGAAGTGTTCATCACAATTTCATTACACTGTCCTACGCGTCATTGACTATGCGGCTGCATATAGTAGCTTTGGTGCCAGATGCTTCGTGAGGCCTTGTATGTTTTTGTTTTTGGTGTTTAATAAAATGCGAGGAAATGATTCTATCGGTTACAATGTAGGGGCGAAGTATACAGGTAAAAAGTAGGCACGTTGACCTGAGATCCTTCAGAGTTTATTACAAAAACCCAAATACTCTTGAACGATGAAGACACAAGTGCAGGTTAACCATTCCTTCTGATCATTACATTCTGACAGTTAACAAGAACGAAAGGGAGACAAAACAACCAATAATTTAAAGTAAATAATAAAATACAGTATGGACTGAGAGGGTGGAGTGGAGATAGGAATCAAACATTGCTCACCTGCTGGGAATGGGTTCAAAAGGCGGTTACTTATCCCTTGGAATTTAGTAGTTGTATTTATATTTATTCCTTGGTGGATCATTCCAGAACTGGCCCTCAGCACTTGTGTCTAAGAGGCTATCTTTTTATATTTTTCGTTTACTACTTTTCACAAGAATATGTAGCGTTGTGGATTTGCTCGGTTTTCATGAATTTGGTTGTCTTTGGGGTAGCGTTGCGCTAGGTGGCACCTTTGGTTTTTTGTTTGTTTTTGAAAACTCACACACAGACTATCATGGTATTTGCACACCCGGCCTTTTTCCTGGATAGCATTCTTCTTAAACCGAAAAGGCACAGGAAGTAACTTACCACTTTCCGCGGGTCCGTGAAGGAATAAAAACTACAGTGTGTCTGAAATGGCGGTATCCCTGACCAGGCGATGGTAGTGTTTTGGGAGTGGGGGTTGAGGGGCTAGTCCAATGCAACCCAAAATTAGAGGAGGACGTGTGGTCCTAGTGTCGTCGCTCCTCATTGGAGAGGTGTCTGCGCTCACTGATGAGAATTATAAGCTTGACCCCCCCTTTTTGAAGACTGCATTTGAAAAGCATTTATTAATTCTGCGGCACATGCACCCTCTCAAAGCAGACGATACGATTAAGTAGAGAGGGGGGGGGGGGGAGGAACAAAATTAAAAAACTGAAATTCCACTTCAGATATGAATGCCTGCCCGAATCCCCGTATTTCTTCACTCTAAGACTAAATCAAGTATTTTTGTTTACATTGATTATATACTAATATCATATAATCATAGATCAATAAATAATATAATAATGATGTGTGTGTTGTGTGTGAATGTGAAATAGAAGAGATATAGACCTAATTTTAAAGAAACTGACTTATTTAGTTAATGTAACGATTATTTTTTTTTTCCTGTCAAGAGAAATCACCTATTTAATACGTGAAATATACAAAAGGCCCCCAGCTTACATAACAGAAATCACGCGCGCGCAAACACACCAAACCACGAGATGGATTGAAAATAGCAGAAATCAACTATGCTTATGTTAAATTACGCACAAAAATAAGGGGAATACATCTAAGCCGTGTACACGTGCGTGCGCGCGTAGAGTATGTCGTAAAGCTGGCGGGGAGAGTGGGGTCTCATGGGACGGAGGGAGATGAAAATGAGGGGGGGGGGGGGGAAGGGTGAGAGCGGTGAGTGTATAACAGAGGAAAGAAGGAGAAGCATTATGATATTTATACATTCTATTTGGGCAGGCTTTATTTTCCCTAAAGCAAAATGGTACTAGTGCAAGTTGGTCGGAGTAAACTGGGAAAGGCGAAGTACGTAAGTTGAAAAGTGATGACTAAGGAAGGAATGTGATATGATAAGCTTATGTAGGAATTTTGGTGGGTTGGGCGGGAACGGGGGGGGCAGGGGAAAGGGGAGATGCTGTTTATCAAAATGGTCTTGAGTTTAAGTAGTTGGACCTTACTTGGTATCACGCTTTTTAAAACCACATTTAAAATGTTTGCTATGCTTCTATCCGTTCTTCTTCTTGCCGTTTCTTTCAACCTGTGCTGTTTATTCTGCTCTGTCTACCGTCCTAGTGACGCACACGAGGGGGGTGGCGGGGGGGCGCGACACCCGACCACACACCACACACCCACACACATGGAGCAGGGTGGTGGCGCAAATTATATGCGAAGCAAATTAATAATACTTTTTAATTTTTTTCTTTTTTTTTTTTGTTGTTTACATCTATTTTTCTTAAACTTGTGGTGTCGGAGGAAGTTTCTTCTTAACAAGGACAAGTAATTGGGGCAAACACGAGGGGAGCCAGTCAACAATTAGAAAGTTTACTGCTAAGGGGGAAGGGAAGCGGGGTTTCAATTGAAACTGGGGGACGTCACGTGGTAAAGTCCGGCGGCAGGCCGAGGGTGGGTTAGTGGGTGGAAAATTTTGTGGGTTCGTGGCAGGCGCGGGTCATATAAAGAAACTCCAATGTAACAAAAAAACAATAAAAAAAAGATCAATTTATCAATTAATGTAAAACAACACTGGTGCTCGTACGAGTTCAGTTACTTTTGTATTCCCACTCTCCTCAAAAAACACCCCTCCCCCCCCGCTCCCCAGGCTCCTCTCCCACTCCGCATCCCTTTGTTGGTGTCTGTATTCTTCGGTTTACATAAATGGTTCTCTCCATATGACAGGAGCGAATGCGAATCTCGAAAAAGGTACGTCGATCTCTCGGTCACGCGGGTCCGTCTCTCGAAAGGAATCTCGGAGAGGTCTCCTTTGTGCGGGGTCGGTCCCTGGGTGTCTGTCTTCTCAACTAAATGTCCGGCTCAATCAAAATAGGTCCGTCTCTCAGTTTCATCTGGGTCAAATCTGTCAGTACTCAATCTCAGTCCGGCCCTGTCTCTCTTTCCTAGTCGTCTATCGCTCTCTGATCTCTCTGTCGTTGTCCGTCACTCTCTCGCCCCGGTCTTTTCCTCTGATCTTGCTCCTCAAAATTGCTTCTCTTCCTCCCCCTACCTCTCCCAAGATCCGCTCCCTCCGCCCGCCTCCCTCAACCCTCTCTAACTCGTCTCTCCCAAATGCTCAGTCGTCTGCTCTCACATCAAGGTACTCCATCCTCAGAAGCTCCTCTCTCTCTCTCTCTCTCTCTCTCCGTCGCTGGCACTAATTTCTTAGTGCTGGATCGGTAGCGAAACGAGAATGAGTACAGGAATGTTGACAGGTGGTTGATTGTGTCCGCAGGTAGTGAAGAGCCGATCTGAGACGTGGGGGCAGTGACAGGGGGACGTACTCCTACTCTCCCTTGTGCGTAATACAATCGTGGTGCGTTCCAAACACGTGGGTTGACGAGCGGATCATGACACCTGCGAGTGTTGTGGTTAGGGAAAAGGTTCGATGGACGCATCTGTCAACAGATGGGAAGTGGTGACCTTTTGCGTCCCCAAGATAGGGTTGGTCCATGTGAACGCCTGGCAAACTGAAACGGGTGTAATAGCTAGGGTGTAGGCGGGCCGAAAAAAATCCGACAACATAGAACTTTGCATGGGGAAGCGTAACCCAACAAAAGACCATCCATCCACAATCGCGTCTAACCCTGCACCAAGTCCAATGGGGTGTTTCATATAATCTCTAGGGGTACACTACTTTGCCATGAGGGGGTCGCTGGAAAGAGATGGGGGGGTGTAATGAGACGGAGTGGCATAGAGGCTGAAAAGGTTCAAGAAAGGGCGGGGGACGGAGGGGAATGCAACAATGTCGTGTAAAAAGAATAGGACAAATTAGAAAACATAACCGAAACCTAAGTGACTACCTCGCTTGGCATTCCATTGCGGTGTTGTCTTAAAAAAAATCACTTGAATCTTACGGTCCAAACCAAACAAAAAATGCTGTACTACTATGAGGCACAGATGTAAAAAAAAAAAAATTGCGGAGTGGGTGGGTATGTGGAAGTGTTGGGCGGGATGTGTCCCTTGCTATGTTCCTGTGTACTCTTCTCGTCGGATTGTTTTGCCGGTGGATTTTGGAGGATGTAAACATCAGTACCTTTAGGATTCGTGTAGTGCGGTAGAGTATTTCAAAATGCATGGTAGGGCGAAGAGGTTACTAAAAACGGGGCATTGTCTTTTATTTATTGTACTGATTTAAATTGTTCCCTGCGCCAAATTAGAAGAGTTCCTATTTAGGACCAAGTCCGAACTAGGAGGTTATTTTGCCCTGGGTGTGTTATGTGACTGTTCACGGTAGCCGTATAATGTTATGACGTATGTATCACGTCGAAAAGCGGGTGCCCCGTGGCTGTAATATTGTACGAATTCGCTATATTGGGAATATCAGGTAAAGTTCTGCAAGTTAATGTGTTGCTGTGTAATGCGGATTACGTACATGTGATTGATCGAGCTTGGAACATAAAAAAAGTTTAAATATTTGTGGTACTTTTTTTTTGATTAAATTTATTAATTGAAAAAAATATTATTTTTTTTAATAGTATTTGTTTTTGGCTGTTGCACAGAGGAAGAAAAAAGGGGGGGAAAAAGAAAGGACCTCTGCGGCCCCCTCAGAGTGCAAGGCACCCAGCCGCTCATGGGGAGGATCCTACAGCCCCTTCCACAGCGTGACAGCGCCGGGGGGGCGGGGGGGGCGGGCGGCATATCAGGCGCGGGCCAAAAATCCTGCAGCCCACCGGCACCGGCAATCCACAGTGAGCAGTCAAATAGATGTTAATTACGGTCAAGGAGGACAACGCCAGCGACATGGAGATAGGAACACTGGCCGTCGTTGCAACGGGTGATAAGTCACGATATATAGAATTGGTTGTTTGACGAAGAGGTGGCGCAACTGTATCTGATGACTAACAAACAAAATACGCAGGGAACCCACCTACTAAAGCCCCCTTGGACGGCACGTAAAGTTGCCTAGGGGAAAGGGGGTCGCCAAGGAGCGGCGAGTGAGTGAGCGTAAACAAGGAATCCTCCCGGAGGGGCGTGCCACCACGTGGTGCCCGGGGGGCCAAACGGACCGGACACCAAAAAACCGTGAGAGTGCGGCCTCTAAATACCGGTGAAAAAAGCCGGGGGACGAAAGAACCAAAACCTGACCAGCAGGAGCAAGGTGATGGAGAGGACAGAAAAATAGGAACGAAAGGCGTGGTAGGGGAATCACCATTGACGATCAGGGGGTCACGAAGTTGGGGGGCGGGCAGCAGGGGGTGACTTGGGTGACGGGGGACATAAATTTAAAAAAAAATGGCATGAGTAGGTTGTATTAGATTAGGTATGATAGTAAGTATGTGGGATGTAAACATAATTTTCCATTTCGGTCTGGATATACGCTTAACATTGCTGAGTAGCTCTAGCGGCTTAAATCCTTCTAATAGTATCCCAGGCGTTCGAAAGACCGATGGGGACCCGGATAGATACAGGGGGGCACCGGGGGGGAGAAAAATGCAGGTGATTGGATAGGAAATATAGAGCAAAACAACAAATAACTCAAGAAAACTCACAATACAACTCTTAGGTACATAAAAAAAAAGGTATCCAGAGTGTCTCGGGGAGCGGAAAAGCCCACAATGGCCAAGAATCTAGAATAAAATGGAGGACATATCGAAAACACCCAACTGGTACTCGGAAACCGGGGGGGCGCATTAGAGGGTAGTATCGACGAGAGGTGCGACCTCGTAATCGGGCGCACAGGGGAAGGGGAGGGGGTCGCCAGGCGCGAAAGTAAAATAATTTAAAAGAAGAAAAGTGTTTTAATTTGTTATTTCTGTGTATGGTGTATGTAAATTGGGGGGTTAGTAGATTCGTTGAATGGATTATGGTGCAAAATTTAATTATAATTTATTTATGTTAGTTATTAAATATTATAGGGGGGAGGGTGGGGAGAGAGGTGGGGTGCAAATCGGGATTATTAGCTGCGATGTGGAAACTGTGGTTGGGGTAAAACACTTTTTTCTGGCTGAATGGACGTGTTGATTGTGTGTGCAACAAAGCAACCTAGATCCAGGCGCGGTACATCTTGAGGTCTTATAGATTAAAGATGGGCCTGTTAAACTATAATTTCTGATCTAGGGGAGGAAGAGTCCGCTACGTCTTTGTTATCGATAGTTTAAGCTGTTTGTGGTCGCCTACTCCTCTAGATGGTTAAGAAATCCTTTCAAACGAATTGGTGGGGTGTGAAAAAATGGCCTAGAGGGGGAAGGGTGGGCTCCGTGTCAGAACATGGTCTACTATTAATAGAACAACAACGAAAAAAATCAGCACCAGCTCGGAAACAACGGAGGACCCTTGTGATTCCAGCGAGTACGACGAGACGAGTGCTGCACACAGACGCGCGGACCCACACACCACACACGGAACGGGACAGCGACGCAAAGAACACACAGAACAAGTACAGCAGCACGACAACGGGACACACGGAGAAACACACCCAGCGGAGGGGGGGGGGGAAGGCACGACACACACACACACAACACACAGGACGCGACAGGGGGGGCACGATTTGAAAAGGTGACAGACACGCTCGAAGCTTCTTAAATCGGTGCTGTCGCTACTCTCACTCGGACAAAAGGTGCATATGCTCTCAGGCCGGGGACAAATCTCGTCGAACAAGAATACTCTCTCGGGGTCATCGGATCGTAGAGTCGAAAATCAGGCGAAACAAATAAATACAGGTCAGAGGGGCGGATGGTACTCAGGGAAACGTCGGATCGAAGGAGGGTCAAATCAAGGTCTCAGCTCGGTCTCTCTCGGGGGGGGGAGGGGGGGGGGTGCGTGTGTGTGGCTCGTCGGTCTGGGGGTGGGGGGGGGGGGTCTCGTCTCGGTCACATTGTCCCTGTCGATCGTGGTCATACGAAAAATATATACTAGTGTATCGTGGTAATCAATTCCTAGGTATATTATTGGTATCTATAATTCACCAGAACATATAATTGGCTTGAAAAACACTGCTGTGGGATGTAGGATGAATGATGAAAACCTTTTGAATGCAAAGTTGTGTTTGTTTTGTGTTAACTGGAATAACGGAGTATTTTGTCATGGTACAGGCTGTAGCTAGATGGAGCCCTATTGGAAGAAGTCAGCAGCGTCACCTATCTGGGCAGTGTAGTCAACCAGCAAGGGGGCACTGATGCCGACGTGAAAACCAGAATAGAGAAAGCAAGAACAGCCTTCATCACTCTGAAAACATCTGGAATTTCGACTGATCACCACCAGGACGAAAATTCGCCTCTTCAATTCAAACGTCAAATCTGTCCTCTTATATGAATCAGAGACCTGGTGAACCACAAAAACCATCATTCAACAACTGCAGACGTTCGTTAACAGCTGCCTGCGAAAGATCCTCCACATCCACTGGCCAGAGACAATCAGCAACAAAGAGCTGTGGGAAAGAAGTAACCATCTGCCAGTAGAACAAGACATCCAGGAAAGAAGATGGCGGTGGATAGGACACACCCTCCGAAAAGCCCCCGGACAACACCACCAGAAAAGCCCTGACCTGGAATCCCAAAGGCAAGAGAAAGCGAGGAAGACCAAGAAACACCTGGAGGCGGGGACCTGGAGGTGGACACCAGGCAGATGGATTACAGCTGGGGAGAAATAGAGAAGATTGCCCTGGACCGTGGTCGTTGGCGTGCAGTTGTTGATGGCCTATGCTCTGGCAAGAGCTATGGACCTAAGTGAGTAAGTACAGGCTGATATGAAATAAGACAACACTTAAGCAGTATACATTGTCAGGGGAAAAAAACAAACAAACAAACAAAAAAACAAACAATAAAAACAGCATTCAAGTTGTCTACATTGTGATAGGGAAACAAGACTACAGTCACC
>JADBJO010006984.1:42500-45000 GCA_016801955.1 Conus betulinus
AACGAGTACTTCACATGAACCACATTACATAACACACATGGGTCACACTATGTGTGCTGCACGTGAACCCATTGCACGTGTCACAGTTGGTTCACGTTAATTTTTCTGCACATCAACTACATCACATATATCACATACAGTCCACTTCATGTCCACCACCCCTAAAGCACATTCCACACAATGCATGTGATCCACAACACGTTCACCCCATACATACCACAATACACATACCACATATCATCCACTTCATGCACACAGCACATAAAGCACATTCCACACAACGCATGTGATCCACAACACGTTCACCCCATAAATACCACAATACACATACCACATATCATCCACTTCATGCACACAGCACAAAGCACATTCCACACAACACATATGACCCACAACACGTTCACCCTACAGTACACATACCACATAGCTATGGTCCACACATGTCAACCCCTACACACGAATCACACGTCTGTAGTAAACTCGTCCACACGTCTGCAGTAAACTGGTCACAAATGACGCCAACAGTCAGTAACAGGTGCACCCGACACGCATCACATCATGCATAGTGTGCGTGGTCCTTGCTGCGTGTGCTACACATAAACCACATAAAACGCACCATGTGTGGTACACTGCAGATCTGTCACACATCAACCACATTATACATACTACACATGGTTCACGTTACGTCTTCACCGCTTGAACGACATCACATTCATCACATAATGCCCACATCACGTTGTATCACATACCATTTGCACGTGCCACATATGGTCCACATCACATCCATTCCACATAAACAGCACACGTCGCCCACATAACAATCTACCACTCATGAACCAGAGCACACGTATCATATATGGTCCATATCACATATGTTCCAGATGAACTACATACCATATAGGGTTTACGTCACGGCTGTTCCACATGAACATCACATATCGTCCACATAAAAATCCACCACTCATGAACCACAGGACACGTACCACATATGGACTATATCGAATGTAGTCTACAGGATCCACATACCACATATGGTCCAAATCACATCTGTTCCACATTGAACCTCATCACACATTCCACACCCCGT
The DNA here is from genome assembly GCA_016801955.1 of Conus betulinus. Classification (NCBI taxonomy): domain Eukaryota; kingdom Metazoa; phylum Mollusca; class Gastropoda; order Neogastropoda; family Conidae; genus Conus; species Conus betulinus. The sequence goes on from JADBJO010006984.1 coordinate 43,588, forward strand.
CTACTCCAAACGAACCACATTATTTATACCACATCTATTCTACACATGGTCATAATCCGTCTACGCCCACACGAACCGCGTTGTAACTAACACACATGCTCCACGCTAGTTCTGTTTCACATGAACCACATCAAACATGCTACGCATTGTCCACATCAAGTCAGTTACTCGTGAGCCACGCTACATGTGTGGTAAAAGGTTCACATCACGTGTGTTTTGCATGATTTGCATCGAACGTACTCGACCGACGGTTCGTATAGTTCACATGAACGACACCAAACATATGGCCCCAAACCTCGTCTACCACTTATAAACCACATCAGGTTGCCCCCCCCCCCCCCCCCCCCCCCCCCCCCCCCCCCCACACACACCCCACCCCACACCCCCACACACCCCCCACCCCACACACACACACACACACACACACACACACACACACACACACACACACAACACACACACACACACACACACACACACACACACACACACCACACACACACACACCACACACACACACACACACACACACACACACACACACACACACACACACACACACACACACACACACACACACACACACACACACACACACACACACACACACACACACACACACACACACACACACACACACATACATACACACACACAGAGTCCACATCATGTCTATTTCACATGGACCACGTACATACACAGAAAATGGTGGATGTCATGACTAACCCACATGAACCACATCATGCATGATATGTGTAGTCTACATATATCTACCATACACGAACCACACCAAGCGCCACACATGATCAACACTAGATGCGCTCCATATGACTCGCATTGTATCTACCACCTAGGGTCCACATTACTTCAACTCTATGAAACATGTCACAGGCTAATATTGTTTACATTATTGTTACTCCAAAGGAACCACATTACACATACCACGCATGGTTTACGTCATTTCTAATCCATGTAAAATATATTACTCATTCCACATAATGGTCCACGTCACCTCGTTCCACATGAACCAAATTACACATACCGCGCATGCTCCATATCACTATTCATATAAAACCACACACACACACACACACACACACACACACACACACACACACACACACAGACGCACACACATGCACGCACGCACAAACGTACGCGCTCGCGCGCGCACACACAACACACACACACACACACACACACACACACACACACACACACACACACACGCACGCGCGCGCGCGCGCGCACGCATGCACGCGCGCGTCTGCGCGGGCGCGCGCGCGTGCACACACACACACACACACACACACACACACACACACACACACACACACACACACACACACACACATCACACATCGTCCACATCACCACTACATCATATGGATCACATCACACACACACACATGC